>APFE031398615.1:38763-199542 GCA_000404065.3 Pinus taeda
TTATGCGATATGTTTTTCACAACTGTTTCGTCTAACTTTTTATACGAAGTGGTTTATCTATATTGAATTCTTTTCTCATAACAATTGAATGATCTTTATTACCGATTGTTATCTGAAATCATTGTAGATCGCATAACAGAAGGATTACGCCCCGGGTTAGTGTAGACTTAGATATTTATGTTTATTAGAATACAATTACATGTCATTAGATTAGAGTTAGAATTAGAGCATCATCACTTAGGAACTTTTAGAAAAGAAATATCAATCCTTCACACACGCACACATAAATTGGGAAAATGGCCCCATATCCCCAGTCGGACCCACTATACCAAACGGAAAAGGAGCTACTAACCAAGGTCCGGACCGGGTGGGTATCCCCCTTGTTGTAGACCCGATTTTCGAGGCTTCAACAATACCCAACAATAAACTTGAGACTTTCAAGAAGTACATGAAATATCATGCCCTAATATGTAAACTTATCTGGGTTTGGCCAATAGAAAGGGACTTGGTCAAATGGATCCAACAAAAAAGGTAGCCAAAAGGCCACATTGAGCTAAAGTTGGGGTTAAAGGCTTTTTTACATTGATTTTCACCAATCTTGAGGATAAGGAAAGAGTTTTCCAAGATGGTCCATACTTTTTTAACAATGTAGGTCTCTTTAAGAGACACTAGGAAGAATGTTAGAACCCTAATCAGGAGAAACTATTAGTAGTGCTAGTCTGGGTCTAATTATTTGCCCTATCAGTCGACTTCTAGGATCCAGAGATTTTAGAAGGAATTGGAAACTCCATTGGAAACTTTGTCAAGGTCGCAGATTCAACGCAGAGGGGAAAGTATACCTTTTATGCCTAGATCTGTGTCTACATGAATATAACAGAGCCATTACCTCAATTCATAGAGATTGAATACCATGATGAGGTTTGGCAACAGCAATTAGACTACGAGCATATACCTTTTAGATGTCATAGATGCCACGAGTACAGGCACCTGTTTTGTGAACGCCCTCTGAGCCAGTTTGAACCTCAAGAAGCACCCAACGCAAATGGCCAGACCAAAAAAAAATAAGATGCAGAGGGTTTCCAGGAAGTTCAAAGAAACAAACGAAACTAGAGGGACTAGAAAAATCCCAACCAACCTCCAAGCGGTAAAGGCATATGAAACCACAATCAATATGACATCCTTCATGAGCAAGAGCAGGGTGTGGAAATCCTTAATGCAAATGCGAGCCTGGAAACCCACCCAACCCCTCAGAAGGGTGGGAACACCACTAAAAGAAAAGCAGAAGAGGAACCCCAGGAAAGAGAAGTCACCATCTAAACGGTGGATTAGGCCAACATGGAGATCAAAAGACAGAAGGAGGATTTGATCACAGAAGAACAAGTAATGAAAAGATTATTCAATGAATGACAGCATCTAAATGAGTGATTCATCCTGGAGGATCAGAAGCAACTTTACAAAGATACCTTTCAACAATACAAAGCCAAGCAGGGAATGACAGCTACTGACCAAGCGGAGCATCTGGGATCCCAAGCAAGCCAAGTTCTGGAACAAAGGACCGCAAGGGAAAGGAGGGAAGAAGTGAGGAAGAAAAAACTTGAGTGAATCCATCCAGATGGTAGGAAAATTGTTGGTAAACTCTGGAAGGGTGGTGTCATTGTCAACAATCTTCCACCAACTTAACAAACCTTTGAAATGATAATTACATCCTAGAATGTAGGAGGCCTCAACAGCAGGAGAAAACAAAGTTGAAGGACAGACTCAGAAGAGCTAAGCCAAGTATTATGGTGATCCAAGAAACCAAGATTACCAAATTAAAGCTTAAGGAAATCTTGAAGAGCTACAAACCCCATTATGAGGTAGTGGCTCAAGATACCAGAGGCAGTGTCAGAGGCCTGGCTATCCTATGGAACCCTAGTGAAATAATATTTGAGGACTGGGTTAGCCTCCCAAGAATACTCTCAAGAAAATTTCACCATATTGGCTCCAAATATTGGGTCCTCTCTACAGGATTTTATGGGCCTCACATTCCAAGAGAAAAATGGGTTTTCCTCTAGAAACTCACAAAAATATGACAAGTGTATCCAGAAGATCTCTAGATAGTAGGGGGAGATTTCAACAAGATATCATCGCAGATGCAGAGGGATCCATTGAACAGAGGCAGGCATGGAAGAATTTGGGGATCTCATTGCGGACCTACACATTGTGGATCTGGATACAAATAATGGACACTACACCTGGAACAATAGACGAGGAGGATTCCATCAAATTGCATCCTGGTTGGATCATTTTTTTACCTCGGAGAAAGTAATCAACAGGGATATCTTCTTTGAGACCTCAATCCTCCCTTGCATGGGATCTGATCATTGGAAAATATGCTTAGAGATGGATTTAAAAATAGGACCTAAGAATCACCCATTTAGATTTGAAGCCTTCTGGTTAAGGAACCCAACTTAATGAAAAAAATAGAAGGAAGGTGGAACAACAATAAAGAGCAAGGAAGGAACCACATGCATACTTTTCAACTAAAGTTAAATGAGATCAAACATAAGATAAAGAAATGGAACCAGGAATATTTCAGCCATATCATGAAAGACCAGCACCAGCTAAATAATAAAATTCAAGATCTTCAACAATAGATCATCCAGCACCGCAGATTTGACAATCTTGTGGAAGAGGAAGGGTGATCAATCAATCAGTTAGAAGAACAAACAAAGTAGGAAGAGATATTATGGAAGCGGAAATCAAGGGTTAGATGGTTGAGAGAAGGAGAACAGAATACTCAGTTCTTCCATAAAGCTATGGTCCACCATTGTAACATAACCAGATCTACTCTTTAAAGGACGAAGTAGGGAATCAAGTGGTCCAGCGTGAGGAAATGGATGATCTGCTTGTGAATCATTTCAAATCCATCCTATCAGAACCATCCCAAGACCATTCAAAGGCTATACAAAGGATTACGAGGAACATTTCTCATCTTATTTCAAGGGACCAGAACCTAGCCCTCATGAGAGAAGTAACATTGGAATAATTTGATGAGGTGGTCAAAGGAATGGCAAAAAATAAGGCCCCGAGACCAAATGGCTTTACGGCGAAATTTTTCCAGGGTGCATGGAGCTTTATAGGGCACGATATCCTGTAGGTGGTGGAAGAATCGAGTCGTAACCAAAAGGTATGTCCTAGCCTAAATTCCACGTTCATTTCTTTAATTCCTAAATCTTATAAATCTGAAGATCCTCGGGGTTTTAAACCCATTTCTCTCTGCAATGTCATCTAAATAGCATAGCCATGGTTATTGTCAAACGCCTCAAGCCATTTATTCCTAACCTTATATCTCCATAACAAACTAGTTTTGTGGAAGGGTGACAGATCCTAGATAGATTTTTCACCTCTCAGGACATTGTGCACTCCCTAAAGCATTGCAAACTCCTGGAATGATGATAAAGTTGGCCCTCTCTAAAGCCTATCACCGATTAAAATGGGATTACCTCAATAGTGTTCTCAATTCCTTCAGGTTTGATCAGAGATAGAATAATTGGATCTCTGTTATGGTATCCTCCCCTGTGTACTCCATTCTTCTTAAAGACTCTGCCACCCATACCTTTAACCCCTCATGTGGCCTTCGCCAAGGAAACCCCATATCCCTGTTCCTTTTTATCATTGTTGCAGAAGGTATGGGCTAATATCTAAAAACTGAAGCTAGAAACTCTTAGCTTAGGGGCCTAAGGCTATGGGGCAATGACCTCCCTATCACCCATCAGTAGTTTGTGGATGATATCATTCTCTTTTTTCATGTATCACTGCGAGAAGCTCGATGCATAAAAGAGGTTATCCTAGCCTTTATGGAGGCTTTTAGGACCATGATAAACAATGACAAATCTTGCATTTTCTTTTTCAACACCCTGGGGACCATACAATCATACCTTGTTCGAGTTCTTTAGTTTGGCATTGGCTCTCTACCATCCAAATATCTTGGAATGCCCATGTTTGTGAATTCCTTGAAAACCTCCTGCTGACAATCTCTTCTCCAAAAAATTAGTGGGAAAATCAGTAGCTAGACCTTCAGATTTTTAACTTTGGCAAGTTGTATAGTCCTTCTCAAAGCAGTTCTCCAATATATTATGATCTATCATCTCTCAAGGATGGCAGCTCCAAAAACCTCCTACTCAAAGATGGTGGAAACTTTTAAGAATTTTTTATGTGGAGGATCTATGTAAGTAAAGAAGTGGGCTTTAGTATCATGGCCCAAATTAACTAAGCCCAAGACGGAAGGAGTTCTAGGTCTCTGTGACCCCTATACCCTGAATCAAGTAATGGGAGAAAAAATTTGGCGACGTTGGATAGGGGGCAACCCTAACCTTTGGAAACAAATTTGGACTCAAAAATACAACATCCCAACTAGAACAGAAGATATCCTTAGATATCGTGACCCTCCCAAAGGATCATCTATTTGGCACATGGCAGCCCAAAACAAAGACCTCATACAACAACATGTCTTCTAGGAAATTAGAAATAGGAAAACAACCTTGTTCTAGCAAGATTCATAGCATCAGTGGGATAAACTTCTTGGAAGGCAGGACTTAAGCAACCTCTTTCTATACACAAATGGCAGGAACTTCCACACGGTAGATCAATTTTGGAAATAAGGATCGTGTAGGGAAGCATGGAGGAAATGGAAGGAAGGCATGGATTGGCCCTAGGCCCCTGAGTCGAAACAATGGATCTAGCTTGACAGGGAATTAGATTCCATGAAGTTTTATATCCTAAATGTACTAGATATCCTCAAATGGGGATATACCACAAGGAAATTTTACTATCAAGGAGGCCTATGATCTAAGGACAGGTCACGAATAGGGTCATCAAAATCTCATATGGAAGAATGTTTGGAAAGGAGGTTGGTGGTTGAAGGTGGCCTACTTCCTATGGCCAGTGCGCAGGGATTGCATTCTTACCTAGGATCAACTTCAACAAAAGGGTATCTATGGTCCATCATATTGCATTCTATGTAAACAACAAAATGAAGATCTAGAACACATGCTCAACTTCTGCCCCTTTGTTGAACAAAAGTGGCAACAGGTGGAGGATCTCTTTGGAAGAATGGATTGGGATAACCAAAGCATTCGTGAAACTATCCTCCTCTAACGTACAGGCATATTTTCCAGCCATGTCCTCAACAGAACCTGGGGGTTTGCCTTGGGGCTAACTCTATGGGCCATATGTAAAGAGAGGAATCACAGAATCTTTAAGAACCACCTTCTTCCCCAAGAGGTTGTTTGGGAAGCGATCATCCAAAACATCTAGGAAACAATCTTGGCAGAGAAATGGCATCCTGAGGACTGTCATGTGGCCCCCCACAAGGATAGAATTATGCACCGTTTGATCCTATCGCTAGTGATGATTGCCCCAACCTCCTGGAATATCATCATGTGGGGAGTGGACTCACCCAATTACTTCACTTCCCCCCAAGAGGGATTCATCAAGTTGAGCTTTGACGAAGCATCGAAGGGTAACTCAGGTCACACGAGACAGGGAGGCTTCTTCCGAGATCCCAGGACCCAAACATGCATAATCTATGTTGATCAATGTGGTTATGCTAGTAACAATGAAGCCAAATTTTTTGCTATCAGACAAGGCCTCCACAAAGCTATCAAATTAGGATATAGGAATATTGTAGTGGAAGGTGACTCCAGGTTACTAGTCAACACGATGAAAAAACTAAATCAGGGAGCCAAATGGGACAAGCTCAGCCATAGCTAGAGAACTACAAGATTAGTCCAAGAGATAGGAGATCTTCTTTATAAATTTGACTATATTATTACGATCCATGTAAGGAGAGAGGGCAATAGAGTGGCGGACTTCCTAGAAAATTGGGGGTGTGCCCACCAAAATGACCCACATAAGAAAATTTTGACCCTTGGAGGAGATCATGGAGCACAACTTAGTGCTTCCAAACACTAGACCAGACCCCCGATCGGGGTGAGAGCCAAATGGTGGCCCCATCAAGGCAGTTTTGATGTCAATTACGTCAAGTTACACCACCACTGTCCCCCACACGCTTGAGGCGATGGGTGCGGTGGCTCTCTGCATGCTTAAGGATATCATCACAATGGAAGGTGGCCAAGTTATTTTGTTAAGTTTTCATTCCAGTGGCAAGTGTTCTTAGAGGGTTGTGGGTTGTTTCCATGTCCAAACGATTATAGTGCAGTGACTCCGATAAAGAGACTCCGTGAATAGTGAAGCACAGCGTCTCCAGAAGCGAGGGTCGATTCTTCAGCTCTGGGCTAGGGTAATCTTGTATGTAGACTGCTTTCCCCCCTCCTCCATGCATCTGAGTGTCTGGTTTTGGAATTAGGTTCTGCATGGGGGAAATTTTCTTGTGGGTGGGGCTAAATTGGGTTGGCGGAAGGGTCTAGCGCCAGTATTTTGGCAGCAGGATTTTATCCTCTTCAAAATCACCTCAGTGTCGATTAGATATGAAATTCTCCTCTCCCGGATGGGGTTAATTGGGCTCTGGGGCAGGGGTGTTAACCCTGGGGAATGTTGTAGTCTAGCTTGGTTTGAAGACCAGGGGGTCTGGGATTGGGTTGTTGTCAGTTTATATTTTACTTTTAGGGTTTTATTTACTGTGGTTTATGGTAATGACTTGGCTAGTTAGCTTCTGGGGCTTCGCACCCATGCCTTGTGTCGAAGCATCTGTGAGGTCAATGTTGAGGTGTTGTGATCTAGGTGGATCTTCAGACACCATGGCATGGGAATGCTCAAAAATAAAAGTGTTTGGAATGATGTCGACATAGGACTAGAGCGTAGATCTCGTTGTCCAGATCGTGGAGGTGTGAACAGTTCGTCAATCTGAGTCTGGATGACAAAGTTATCACAAAAAGTATTTGCCTTTGTTCCTTTAGAAAAGGAGGATTTTCTCATAAAAATGGACTGACAACCTTTATAAGGCAAATCACATTAGGAATCGTGCCAAAGGGCGGACTTAAGGCGGGCCTTTGGAACCCCCGATCAGCGATCTCCGACTAATCGGGAACGGGGGCAAGCAATTGGCGATGGCAGAGAGTTAAGATTGCGATCAGCGGTCAAATCGGCGATGTCGGCGTCGGCGAAACCCAAAGGCTGAAGACCGGGACCCCTAGATATTAGCGACTACAATTAGCAATGCCGAAGAAAGGACCCCAGGTCGAAGCGATAGTGATAAGTGATTAGGGGGGACCCGATGGGCATTATAAGTCGGGTTTTATAAAATTTTGAAATCCAAACTATCAGATTTTTCAATGATTTTCAGAGTTTTTTCGAGTTTTTGTCATATCGTTGTAAAATGATAAAAGGCCTATTTTTTATGGTTGTTGCAATGACCGATGCTTCTAAGCAAATGGCTTCTATTCTGAACAAAAACGACCCCAATTTTGAATTGCGCTTGTCCCAAATGTGTTATAAAACACGATGGGTAACAGAGAGGGGAAAGGGGGCATGCCGGAGGAGGAGAGCCTGTGCTAGAGAGATCAGAAGCCTGTTAATGGTGCCCAGAGCATGGATGCAGAGAGCCAGGGAAGGCAAAATACTATGTAAACAGTGAGCGAGAGCAATATGACGGCAAGCCCGAGAGGTTGCGCGGATAGGTATGGAGGAATAAGCTGGAAAGACTGCATGCTAGAGAGAGCTTGGAGCTAGCGTAGCGCTTGAACCCCAGAAAGCCACAGAGATGTTTAATCTATAGCACAGATAGCCATAGAGGAATAGTGCTTGAAATTCAGGCAAATCCAGAGCTGCAGTGACATAAGCCACGGCGCTACGGAGCCGAATAGCCAGAAAGCTATAGAAGTCGAGAGTCCAGAGTAGTTCCTCTCTTCATGATTGATTATTCTTCTGTGATCAATTCCTCTTTATGATCGATTCATCTGTTGATTAATGCTTCTTTGATCGATTCTTCTTTGATAGCTTATTCTTCTTGCGCATTGATGATATGAATAGATGTTCACTGTGGATCGTTTTATCCACTTCTTCATTCATATCTTCATATGGCCCATGGTTGGTGTGAGGTATATGATTTATTCATATATTTCTTCTTTTACATTATGTTGCAGATCCTAGATTGATATTGATGCAGGATCTTCTTTATTTTCATGTTGTCATGATTCCTTGCTTCATGTTATGAGGAATCTTCATATGATGTACTTTGTAATTTGAGATCCCTTATTGTATGCTTCTGGGATACTCTTGTTGTCATTGTGCATGTGTTTTGCTTTGACATCCCTTTTGCGCCTTGTTGGCGGGATGCGCACCATGCATGTTTTGTGTCATACTAATAGGAGTTTTGATTGAGAGTTCTAGTTATGGAATATCTCTTAGAGCCACTCTTGCGTGACGGCCTTCTTCCTTGTATGATTGAGACAGCAAACTCTTTTTTACATCACTTTTATTGACAGCACCTAATGCAGCGGCCTACACCACCTTGATTGGGGCCCAGAGACGTAGTCCCTCCTAGACGAACTCCGTTATCAATGGCTTTTGTTCTCATGTGCTGATGATTGTTATGTTCCTCTTCCTTACAGTATGCATATGTATTCATTAATGTTCTTTTAAAAGCAATTTTAACACATCACGAAAGTAAAAGGTCTTGGAAAGGTCCTTCTTCACACCCGGACCTAGATCAAGTGGTATCAGAGCAGGTCTTAATGTTGATGTGAATTGCAGCGAACAATGGAACGTGCAATGATAGAGGATGAAAGATACATGTGTGAGATCATGCTTGACATTTCCAAGAAAGTGGAAATCTTATATGAAACTCTACAGAAAAATAGAGGAAAAGGAGTGGTTACAACTTCAGTTGAAAGCCACAGAAGAGGCCATGGAGGAACTGAAGCAAAACAAACATAATATTCAAATCGAGAATGATGAATTGAAGATGCGTCTACATGAAGAGAAGGAGGAGAAGAAAATTTTGCTACTACAACTACAAGAAAAGGACGAGGCCTTGGAAAATCTGCAGCGAGACCCATGTGAGGTAAAAATTAGTTCTCCATCTTCATGTATGTTTCTTGATGATGATTTCGTTGTGTTTGAAAATCATACCACAGGAATTAGCTCCAAACTATTGAAGAGAATGGGATATGAGGGAAAATGCATGGGCGTTAATGGCCAAGGCATTGTCAATCCCATCAAAGTAGAGGAATTACCCCGTTAGGCAAGACTTGGGTATGTCGGAAAGAAGTTGGGGAATGCGATCCACCAACAACAAATGATGAGCAGCACTCATCAATTCTTTCCAAATTGAAAGAGAAGGTAAAATATGTTGATTTCCTTTCGATTTCATTTTCTGACAGTATGATGTATGTTGGATATTTTGAGATCCTAATTACAGGGACGAATATGAGGCTCCTTGCAAAGACAAGGCACGAGGAGAAAGAGCTTGGTGCTAACAACCAAGGCATGACCCAACCTTTGGAGGTTATGCATGAACCTCGATTTGCAAGCTTGAGATACACCAGAGGAGAGTGCTCAAAGGTGTCAGAGTTGTCCGAGACTTCGCCAAGGAAAGAGAATGATGGGAAAACATCCCCATCATCAAATGGTAGTTTCCATTGTAGGGAGAGAGCTGAGGCAAGCTCTCATCACCATGCTGACATCAAAGATAGCAAAAGGAGGTATAACCACTTTTGATCTTCGAATTTTCATTATGATCGTATTGTTAATAATGAACGAAGACAAAGGCATCGAAAAACATGCACTTTTTGTGGTTTAACTAACCATACCTTTTCCAAGTGTTGTAAAAGAATAGCAGCACTCATGAGGCATGAAAAACCCTCTCGACAGCGTGAAAATAAATAGGTTAAGCAGGTATGGAGGAAGAAAGCCTAGTGCAGTCATTGTGACAGAAATGGCCATCGGAGAGCCACTTGCTGGAAGCTCCATCTAGAGCAGCGCCTTAAAGACAAAACATCGGTGTGTGAACCAGGTAAAGCAGTTGTTCGACCAGCAAAACCACCTCAAGGAGGTGACCCATTCACAAAGATAAGTGAGAAATGGTTTCTAGACATGTTGGTGTTTCATGGTCATTCTTTTGTAAATCATTTGTTGCATTTTAAAATGTAAACATGATGATGTGTTTCCATCACGTAGTTAGCAACAATGATGCTTGGTCATGTTTTGAGTCGTATTTTGAGTTGCATGTTAAAACTCTGAAAGTGATGTTATGTTTCCATCACTTGTCCACACAATAGTGTTTGGCCTTATGAATGTAAGTCATGTGTTGCAATGATGATGTGTTTTCTATCACTTTTTGAAGCAATCATGATGAGTTGGCCTTGTTGTCATAGTTGTGGTATTACATCCATCTTGTTGTAAATTTTACCAGCGAGTATGAGTTATAAACTCGTGGCAAGTATGGGATGTTTGAGTCTTTATTTGGTCATGTCATTTAGAGCATGTAATTTGAAAATAGTGTACTACAGGTTGCAGAAGTAGCAATTGTTGGTTCGTCGCTTAAGGCTCCGAAGAACAAAGGTGAAGGAGATGGAAGCAAGACCTTTTAGGACATTTGTGATGCAGACAGGGTACAGGGAAAGATGCAGATTACTTTTTATGTTTTTGGAGGATCAAAAGATCCTTAGTAGGGAGGATTGATCATTGTGGATCTTCAGACACCATGGCATGGGAACGCTCGAAAATAAAAGTGTTTGGAATGATGTTGACACAAGACCAGAGCGTAGATATCGTTGTCCTAATCGTGGAGTTGCAAATGGTTCGTCAATCTGAGTCCAGATGACGAACTTTCACAAAAAGTGTTTGCCTTAGTTCCTTTGGAAAAGGAGGATTTTCTCATAAAAATGGACTTACAACCTTTATAAGGAAAATCGCATCAGGAATCATGCCAAAGGGTGGACTTAAGGCGAGCCTTTGGAACCCCCAATCAGTGATCTCCGACTAATCGGGATCGAGGGCAGGCAATCGGCGATGGCGGAGAGTTAAGATTGCGATCAGCGATCAAATCGGCGATGTCGACGTCAACGATTGGCATCGGCGAAACCCAAAGGCAGAAGACCGGGACCCCTGGATATCAGCGACTGCAATTAGCGATCGCCAATATTAGTGATCGGCGATCGGCATCGACGGATGCCGAAGAAAGGACCCCGGGTTGAAGCGATAGTAATAAGCGATTAAGTGGGGACCCAATGGGCATTATATGTCGGATTTTTAAAATTTTGAAATCCAAACTATCGGATTTTTCAATGATTTTTAGATTTTTTCTGGGTTTTTGTCATATCGCTTTAAAACGATCAAAGACCTACTTTTTACGGTTGTTGCAATGAACGATGCTTCTAAGCAAACAGCTTCTATTTTGAACAGAAACGACCCCAATTTTGAAGCGCTCTTGTCCCAAACGTGTTATAAAACACGATGGGTAAGAGAGAGGGTAAGGGGGGCATGCTGGAGGAGGAGAGCCTATGCTAGAGAGCCCAGAAGCCTGTTAATGGTGCCCAGAGCATGGATACAGAGAGCCGGGGAAGGTGAAAGACTGTGTAAACAATGGGCAAGAGCAGTATGACGGCAAGCCCGAGAGGCTGCGTGGATAGGTATGGAGGAAGAAGCCAAAGAGCCTGCATGCCAGAAAGAGCTTGAAGCTAATGCAGTGCTTGAACCCCAGAAAGCTACAGAGCCATTTAATCTATAGCGCAAATATCCACAGAGGCACAGCACTTGAAATTCAAGCAGATCCAGAGCTGTAGTGACATAAGCCAGAGTGCTGCAGAGCGGAATAGCCAGAGAGCTACAGAAGCCGAGAGTCCAGAGAAGTTCCTCTCTTCATGATCAATTATTCTTTGTGATCAATTCCTCTTTATGATCGATTCATCTGTTGATTAATGCTTCTTTGATCAATTCTTCTTCGATTGCTTATTCTTCTTGCACATTGATGATGTGAACAGATTTTCACTGTGGATCGTTTTATCCACTTCTTCATTCATATCTTTAGATGGCCCGTGGTTGGTGTGAGGTATATGATTTATTCATATATTTCTTATTTTATATTGTGTTGCAGATCCTAGATTGATATTGATGCAAGATCTTCTTTATTTTCATGTTGTCATGATCCCTTGCTTCATGTTGTGAGGAACCTTCATATGATGTACTTTGTACTTTGAGATCCCTTATTGTATGCCTCTGGGATACTCTTGTTGTCGTTGTGCATGTGTTTTGCTTTGACATCCCTTTTGTGCCTTGTTGGCGGGATGCGCACCATGCATGTTTTGTGTCATACTGATAGGATTTTTGATTGAGATTTCTAGTTGTGGAATATCTCTTAGAGCCACTCCTGCGTGAGGGCCTTCTTCCTTGTATGATTGAGATAGCAAACTCTTGTGTACAACACTTTTATTGATAGCACCTAATGCAGAGACCTACACCACCTTGATTGGGGCCCGGAGACATAGTCCCTCTTGGATGAACTCCGTTATCAATGGCTTTTGTTCTCATGTGTTGATGATTGTTATGTTCCTCTTCTTTACAGTATGTAGATGTATTCATTAATGTTCTTTTAAAAGCAATTTTAACACGTCACGAAATTAAAAGGTCTTGGAAAGGTCCTTATTCACACCTGGACCTAGATCATGTTGTGTCACCTAGGGTATGGGAATTGTCATAATGATGTTGGAGATGGCTATGATAGGTTCAGAATTTTTGTCTCTGGTTGTTATGAAAATGGGCATGTAATTGGTTGGCTTTTGAGGCTTCGCACCCATGGCCTGTGTCGAAGTGTCTGTGAGGTTCCTGTCGAGGTGTTTCGTCACCCAAGTGTCTATGAGGTCGTTATTGAGGTGTTGCGTCACCCAAGGTATGGGAATTTTCATAATGGTGTTGGAGTTGGATATGAGGGGCTCGGAATCTTCATTTCTAGTTGTTATGCAAATGGCCCTGTGGCTAGCTAACTTTCGAGGCTTCGCACCCAAGGCCTATGTTGAAGCGTCTGCAAGGTTGTTGTTGAGGTGTTGCGTCATCCGGGGTATGGAAATTGTCATAATGGTGCGGGAGCTGGCTATGATGGGCTCGAAATTTTTGTTTCTGGTTGTTATGTAAATGCGCCTGGGGCTAAGAGGATTGAATGTTTGGGTGGGTTGGCGAACTTTGGGTGGCTGCAGGCTCTACGAGTGGCAGAGAGACAATGCATAATTTTAAATCAATAACAGTTTCTTTCTCCCATGGCAAGTGTACAGAGAGATGGGTTCTCCTTGGCGTGAAGGGATTTTGGACTCGCACCCTCACCTGCACAAGGATTTGTCAACTCCTATTTCATTACCAAGCATCGAGATTGTGTTGCGATGGCAAGAGCACTGAAGGTTAGGGGTTGAGGCAGGAGGCCTCAAGCGATCGAGTAAGAGGATAATCCCAACTCCTCAAGTGGGAGATGTGGTAGAAAACAGGTCACCAACCTCATTAATGAAGCGACCACAACATATCGAGAGGGGACCAGTGAAGAGATTACAAATTTGATTAAGGAATGGTAATCTGACCTGAACCACTAGGTGAGCATGACAGAGACAGAGATGGAGGATTGGCGCACGATGGTGCTAGACCCTAGGCTGGGTGATATAGTTTAAGCAAACCCTGTACTTGTATTGGATTATAAAAATCCTCCGGGGCAAGACCCTGGAGAAAATTTCAGTGAGCATGGAAACAGCAGTGCACGACTTTCCCAACTACAAAAAAGATTTCCAGAAGCTACAATTCCAAATGAAAAAATAGGATGGATGCCTCGACTACATTAAGAACACTTCCCTTGTTTGTTCTCATAGACAATGCTGCCTGGTTCCAATGCCAAGGATTTGGCTCCAGTCGAATCAGCCTCTGCTGAGCAGGATGATTAGAATGTTAGCTGGTTATCAATTTTGATTAGTACATATGCGGATAGCTTTTACTTTTCAGTTTGAAGCCATATATGTTTATAGGAAAATAGAGTATGGGCAAGGACATGATATAAAAACTTATATACCTTGGGTAGAAATACTTATTACTTTTTGTTACTGGATGGCTTATCATGTGGTTAGGTGGCCAACAGACTTGGTTTTCCGTCAGGCAAGTTGAGGCCACCTAACTTTTTTTATGTGGTTGTAACTTGCTTATTTATTAATGAAAATGGAAGGATCTGCCAAGCTTACCAAAACAAAAATGGAAATGACTCTAATGACTCGATATCAAACCTAGAAGTTTGCAATGGAGGCTTTGACCTAGAAAATTTTGACCCAAGCATGAAACCCATGCTTTAATAAGTCATCTCTTTAATAATAAATTTTCCTTTGACAAGTACAATTATGAAGACCAAAGATAGTTACATTTTTCAACACTCCCTCTTAACTAGGGAGATATTCATAATTACATACATATGAGAGTACATGTAAGATTTCAAAATGAATGAACTACGAAGAGTTCTAGCACACCCAGTGTTGCAGACTAGATACCTGACCAGGGTAATATATCTATGTGGGACTAAGAGGACTCGAGCTTTAGCCAACTCTACGTACCATCAAGATTTTAAGCTCTACCACCAACCCAGGGATCTAGTTGCATATCCAAGGTCGGAGCTAGATGACCAACGCCACCCTCCCTCTTTGGGATCTAGACATCAACACATAGGTCAGCCAGATGTCCTCCCAAGACCCTACCATTAGATGATTCATCTCTCCCTATCAACTAGATATGTAATATCAACCAACCCAAGCATGCTTCTAAAATATTCAAACCTCTTATTCGGAAAAGACTTCGTCAGTACATCAGCTACATGTTCATCTGTTGAAATATATTGTAGCTTCACAAACACATCTTGTAACAAGCTCCTAACTTAGTGTTACTTGCTGTTGATATGCTTCATCCTTGCAAGGAATTCAGGGTCTTCGGACATCTTGATGTTGCTTTGATTATCACAATTTATCACTGTAGGATCCAAAGGCTTTCCAAATAAATCTGACAAAAGTTTCCTTAACTAAACAACTTCATCTCCTGCTTCACATGCAGCAACATATTCTACTTCGGCACTACTTAATGCAACAGGATCTTGTTTTCTACTCATCCATGAAACCATTGCAGATCCCAAATTGAAACATCCACCAGTAGTGCTTCTTCTATCAGTCTCGCTTCCACCCCAATCAGAATCTGTAAAACACGTTAACTTAACTTCCTTTCCATCATACTTCAGGGAGTGATATATATTGCCACGTAGATATCTCAAAATATTATTGTCCGCTATATAATGGTCATGATAAGGTTCCAACTGAAATTGACTAAGAACATTTACAACAAAACATATATCAGGTCTTGTATTTACCAAGTACATCAAAGGACTGACCAACTTACGATAGCTAATAGGATCGATGAGATTGGAGTCAGAGCTTCTCAACTTCTTGAGATTAGTGATCATGGGAGTAGTCATAGGCTTGGAATCCATCATACCAAATCTTTGCAATATCTCGATTATGTTTTTAACTTGACCCAGATATATCTCTTTGGGTTTCTGCCAGATTTCCAAACCCAAGGAATAGTGCATAAGTCCTAGATATTTCATTTTGAATTTAGTTGCCACCATTTTCTTACATTCTTGTATTTTGCGCTCCACACCTGTAATAAACAAATCATCCACATATAGCAGTATAACGACTAGTTCCTTCTCCGCCACCTTGATGTAGAGATTTGCATCTGCATAACTTTTGACAAACCCAATTCTTAAGAGATATGCATCCATTCTTGCATACCAAGCCCTAGGAGCTTGCCTCAAGCCATATAGGGCTTTCTTGAGTCTGCAAACATGTGTATATATGTTATTTATTTCGAAACCTCCAGGTTGTTCAATGTATACTTCTTCATCAATGGTTCCATTTAAAAAAGTATTTTTGGCATCCATTTAATGGATATTCCATCCCTTAGTAGCAGCTAACGAAACCAAAGATCTTATAGTAGTATACTTGGCAATAGGAGAAAAGGTTTCTTATAGTCTATGCCTTCCTTTTGTGAAAAAACTGCTTCCAAAGAATCTAGCTTTGTATTTGTCTATGCTTCCATCAATAGCATGTTTGGTTTTGTAAATCCATTTTGAAGTGACAACTTATTTTTCACTTGGTCTAGGAATGATTTCCCAAACCCCATTCTTCATGATGGATTGATATTCTTCTTGCATCGTCTTCTTCCATTCTTCTTGATGAGAAGCCTCTTCAAATGTAGTAGGTTCAACTTCTATTAATTTTGTCATTTATGTTGCATATCCTGAATATCTCTTTGGTCTTTTTCTTTCTCTAAAAGTTCCTTTAGTAGCTCCATTTCCTTCAGCATCTTCAAGTGTATATTTTAACCAATTTGGCCTCTTCTTTGTTTCGGGAATAATTATGGGTTAAATAGGATCACTTGGTCATTCTTCTTCTTCTTCTTGGTTTGTATTTGTCTTATTGTAATACTCTTCTTCTTTAAATAGTGGTGTATATCGTCATCGGAATCGATTGGAATATCCTTGGATCTTTTGTAGGCATGATTTTCATCAAATATAACATCCCTGCTAACTTCAATGTGTCTTCCTTTCTTGATGTAGATCCTATGTGCTTTTGAAGAAACACTGTAGCCAATGAATATTCCTTTTATGCTTGTAGAATCTAATTTCTTTCACTTGTGTTTTGGAACGTAGATGTATGTAGGACACCAAAGATTCGAAGATGGTCCAAACATGGCTTCTTCCTTGTGAATTCTTCTTTCTGGTGTCATATTATCAGGGATTCTATGAGGACTTCTATTTTGTATATATACAGTTGTCATTGTTGCTTCTCCCCATAGAAACTTCGTTAGATATTGATCGAATATCATGGTTCATATGCATTCTTCAATTGTTCTTTTTTCCTTTCTGCAACTCCATTCTACTCAGGATTGTAGGGAACAATGAGCTCCCTCTTAATACATGATTCTTTACAATATGCAATTAGTTCTTTTGAAGTGTATTCCCCACCATTGTCGGATCTCAAATTCTTTATCTTTCTTTCGGTTAAGGTCCCCACTTCAGATCTAAATTCCTTGAACTTTTCAAATACTCTATCCTTTGTCTTGAGAAGGCAGAGCCATGTTTTTCTGGAATGATTATCAATGAAGGTAACATAATAAAGATGGCCTCCAAGAGATTTGTTAGACATTGGCGCACATATATCTGAATGAATGAGGTCTACTATTTCTTTAGACCTTGTGTCACTACTTGTAAAAGTCTTCCATGTATTCTTTCCCATAGCACATCCCTTACATACTCCTTCACGATCTTCCTTGATGTTGCGGATGCCCTTTACCATTTGACTAAGTGAGGGAATTATCTTGTAATGTATATTCCCATATCATCTATGCCATAGTTTGATAGGATGGATCTCCATGTGAACTAGGGCTTTAGGAGATGGTGTTATAACTCTATATAGTCTTCCTTCACGAACTCCAATAACTTTTGCCTTCTTAATACTTGAATCTTTTCCCCAAACCAGAACTTTACCATCTACAAAGGAAACCCCATCTCCTTTATCTTCTAAATAATAAATTGAAAGTAATTCTTTTTCAAACCTGGGACAGAGAGTATATTGTTGAGGTGTATCTTTGCTCCACTTTACATCTTCAATGATGTAGGTCCAAGGCCCTTGACTGCATAAGTGTTGTTGTCTCCTGACTCCACTGCCTAAGATGATGGATCCTTTGTGATGAGCCTCATCATTGGGTAATTATATGGGCCTTAATTCACCTCCTAGATTAGTCAAACTAACTTTTCTCACAACTTATTACATGATTTTTATTATATTTGGTTTATGAAATGAGTTAGAGTTGGATATTATTCCTAGTGGACTAATATGCATTGAATGCAGGATTGAAGGAGAAAATCAAGGAATTTTGGCAAAGACTAAGGTTAAAACATGAATGGGACAAGGGAGAGGGATTGTAGGAGGTAAATCCTCTTCATTTACTTCTCCCTCATTTGAATATTCCTCCATTTATCACAATAGCTCGAAGTGCAAGCAGCCAAGTCATGACGATTAGAAGGCAGCCGAGCAAGTGAGAGACAACAAGCCAGTTTATCTTGCGTTTGGGAGCCGAGCCTCCCTAATTTTAAGGAAGTCATTGGGGACTTCAGTTGTATAAGTAGAGATGCCTAGAGCCTCTTTAGGATTTTAATTTTTGTTGTAAAACTCTAAGTTTTTTTCGAGCTCCAGACTTGTGAAAGTTTTATTGATGTAATTTTTTGTTTTGGTAATAAGAATGATTTTTGTTTTGAGCCAGCATTGAGTTAATTCAGAGGGCCGCAGCTCTTGGGTTAGGGACCAATCCTAGCAGCCAAGGCTACTCTTTCTTGTATCTGTATGTTTAGATTAGTCTCATAGCTTCATTGTTAATTTTCCTTTAGATGTTACTTTTCATTGCAAGTAGTGTAGATTGGATTGGTTCTTTATTAGTTTGCTTCCATTTGTGCCTTACTTCAGTAGTAGGTTAGCAGGGATAAAAGGAACACCACAAGGCTGTCGGTAGGTGTCTTGGCCTCATTTCCTCCCTTTGGGAACATAATTTGAAGAAGGGACCCTTATGCAGCCCCAAAAACACATATTTCTATTTCTTGTATGAGCTTTAGAGTTTATTGTATTTAAGTTAGCATTTGATCAGTTTTGCAAAGTAGGATTTCATTGCCATATCTTCTATCTTCATTCTTGTAGTAGATCTCATCCATGCTTTCATTCCTCTTAGCAACTTTCCTCATGCATAATGTAGGCAGTTAGTTCATTAATTCTGCTTTTCTAGCTTATGAGAATGCTTCTTGTTTACATAGATTTTTGGAAATTATACATGTTTTATGCAGAACAGGTGCTTTAGGAATAGACAAAGACTTCATATCCAGCAACCACCTTCCACCTCATCCACCATATTCATTCCTTGTTTTCACCATTGCCTTCACCAGTTTTCATCATTTTACGTATAAATTCTTCCATGCACATTGAGCGAATCCAACCATCGTCTATCCTCGTTGTTGACTTCTGGGTGATCCTAGACCTTTTCTCACTCCATTCCACCCATAAACCACATTCCCTAAGCCTTCCATCACCTCCAACACCTCCCATTTTCTCTCAATTGTATCCTGTAGGTTTCTAGTACATCCTGTAGGTTTTCCTGTAATGGCCTGTTTTGAGGTTGAATTGAGGGAAAACCTCTAGGAAGCCACCAAAGGTCACCCAATGGTCTCCCACACCATCCAACCATCTCCTAACCCTTCCATCCATCCTCCAACATCCTTAATTCACCTACCACATCACCAAAAGAAATTAGTTTGCATACTTGATTTTGCATGAAAAGTCAAAAAGACAAAAATAGATTTATTTCAGTCCCTTTACTTGCACATTAGTGATGTTTGATGTTGTTTAGTTCCATGCTTAGATAGTAGCATTTGGTTCATGTTAATTTAGCAATATTGCAAACCAAAGTTTCTTGGCAGTTAATTAGGAAATGTTGTGATTTAGCATTGAATTTCAGTCTCTTTCATTATTGCAGTAGAGTAGCTCTCCCTTAGAGTGGACTTTCATCAAGGAACCAAGCTTCTTCTGACTCTATAGAATTCTGGCTTGAAAACCCCAGTGGTCTCTCACCAGCTGAACAATGACAAAAGGCAGAACCATCACTTTTACTTGTGTATACAGCACTGTCACCCCCAAGTTTGTACGAACCCCAAGTTGATAAAGTAAAGCTGGTAGCCCGGGAGTTGCAGCATTCTTACTGCAATACTGGCGCTCATCACTTTTTGGCACCATTTCCCGGGAGGTGTCTGAGTAATATGTGATTATTGCTTTCTTTCTTCTATTTCTTGTCTCTAATATTCTGCCATGAGTTTATTTCTACAAAATTAATTTAGTTGCTTCCTTTTTCATTCTACATTTTCTACTTTCCTTTCCATTTTGCAAGAAATATTTCAATTCAGCGAGTAGTTTTCTCATTCAGTCAGTTGTTTTCATTTAATCAGCAATTTCAATTCTCCAAAGTACTTTCCAATTTTGAAAAAAAAACACAAAACCAAGCCAAAAACATTTCCTTTCATGCCTCATAGGAATAGGGATAACTTAGGGAAATTTTTGCCAAATACCCCCAATGTATCAAACATCCAACCTTCCCTCTTCTTCGGTGGTTGTGAACTGGAGGAACCCTTAGGTGAGCAACCTAACCTATTTGAAAGACCTACAGGGAAAGAAGAAGAAGAAGAACCCATTCCTACTGAACCAATGGCTGAAAACATAAATGATAGAGGGAATAGAGAGAGAGTTGAGGGTGCCTTCCCCATCCGGGAAACCAATGGGGACACTAAGATGAAAAATATAAGCCCCTCTACCCTACCTCATTTCCATGGCTTGACCACAGAAGATCCCGACACTTTCCTATTTGAGTTTGTTGTTATATGTCGAACCTATGACTATATAGATGATGAGCAGAAGTTAAATCTATTTCCATCTACCCTCAAGGATGAAGCATTGCACTAGTTCATGGGTTTACCTGGGGATAGCATCACAACTTGGGCTCAGATGCAGCAAGCATTTAACAAGAAGTATCGAGACTATTGTAGGTCAAAGGATACTAAAGAGAAAAATTTTAGGATGACCATAGGCAATGATGAATCCCTAGAGGATTATGAAGAAAGATTCTAGCTTAGTTACAAAAGGGCAAGGTGCACACTTAACCCTGAGTCACTAAAGTTGGTCCTTCTTAGGGGAGTAAGGGAAGATATTTTGGATACCCTACATTTGTTAGCAGGAGGAGATATCTACCAATTACCCTATGAGGATATCAAGGCTGTCTTTAGAAACCATTCTAGGGAAATTAGGAAAAAGGGTAGGGGTAGTCAACCTATGGTTAGTACATCCTCTTCCAACTCATCCATCAAGGGTGAAATTGGAAACACGCTGGAAGATTTCAAGAGTGAGATGTTTCAAACCTTGCCTTACAAATGGACGCTATACACATTAAGAGAAAGCAGGAGGAAGCAGAGAGAGCCTTGGCCATTTTCTGTCCTAGATGCACCATGAGGCACCCTAGGAATGAATGTCCATTGAATTCTATTGAAATTTGCTCAGTCTATGAAGAACACCACTCCACAGACAAGTGCCCTTATTTGCCTGGACTCAAAGTTTTATATCAAGGAGCTAAAGCGGTCACTGAGCAGCTCTTCTACATAAACCAAAGGAGACCTCATGGGCCTGGACCATACTAGCAGGGCATGCAAGGGTCATCCCATGCATATTACAACCCCAACCAGACCACATCCATACCTTCTTGGGGACCCCCTGTTGATCCTTCCTGGTCTACACCTCCTCCTTGGTCCTTTGCATCTCAGTATCACTCTCGGCGATCCAGCCAGTCATTTCAACCATATGCTCCACCACAACCTCAGCGGAATGCACCACCCCAGGGGTGGATGCCCCAATACAATAAGGTTCCAACTTTATTGCCTCCACCACCTGCCCAACCATAGTTGTTACACTCTACTCCACCCAAGTAACCCTGGATGTCTGCCCAACCAAATACGAACCCAAACAATAGACAGGCTCAACAAGTATACGGTAGAGAGACATCATATCCAGCTTATGTTGTGGAAATTCAGGAGATTAACCTGATATCTGGGAGAGTTCTCCCGGATAACCAACCTCCACCTCCACCTAGGAAGGTTGAGGAAGAAAGAGAGGAAAGAATTCTTAAAATAAATCCACCCTTTCCTAAAAGATTAACCCAACCACTCCAGCCTACCCCAGAAGAGACAAAACTTCTGAGAGAATTGAAAATTTTATGTGTAAAGATTCCACTTCTCCAAGCAATAAAATATGTGCCTATTTACAATAAGTTGATTAAAGAGAGGTGCTTCAAGCATCCAAGGAGGCGAAGAAGAGATGTCCCTACCATTAATGTCATTGGACAGTTGTCCGACTTAATGCTGGGGAAAGTAATTTGTCCAAAGTATTTGAACCCTGGAAGCCCTGTAGTACATGTTCACATCAATGGCACCATTGTCCCACACACTTTGATCGATCTTGGGTCTGCCATTAATGTGATGACCAAGGACACCATGCTCAAGCTCAGCCTCCAAGGCTCATTGAGGAAGACCACAACAGTTCTGCAACTTGCAAACTGCTCCACAGTGACCCCTAAAGGGATTGTGGAGGATGTGATAGTCTCCATTGACTCTTGGGAGTACCCTGTAGATTTCCTAGTTCTCCGGCCTAAGGCTAAGATTACTGGTTACCCTCTCAATGTCCTTAAGAGACCCTGGTTGGCCACTACTGGTACTTACATCAGCTGCAGAGCTGGGAATATGACCATCAAAAATGGGCATATGTCCAAGCAGTTAGTCCTATACCCTCCTACTCAGCCATCTCTAGAGAATGATTTACCTTTATGGCTGGAGGAGGAGGAAGAAGATGAAGTTTATTCTGCCCAACTTTATACTTTAGAAACAACCATGGGAGGAGGATAGCGAGATGAAGATGATTGGATTGAACACCTACTCCAAAGTCCAACTCCTAGTACATTTTCCTTAGAAGATGTAGTAAAGGAAACCCAGAACAATCATCCAATTGACCTATGCTTGGCTGATTCCAACCCTCTCCATGTCCAAACCATAGAATTCGGCCCTGAGAGAACCTTGAAAAACAATCCATCTCTTTCTGTTCTCCAAGAAGATAATTTATGCAACATGCTAAAGGAACATCTAGATGCCTTCGCTTGGAGTTACAAAGAAATGAAGGGAGTGCACCCCTCAGTGTGTACTCACCACATATACCTTAAAGAAGGTTGCAAGCCAATCCGGCAACCCTAAAGGAGGATGAATCCATCTCTTAGAGATATAGTCAAAGAAGAACTGCAAAAACTACTAGATGCAGGATTTGTTTACTCTATCTCTGACAATGAGTGGGTCTCTCCTTGGTGTTAGTTCCAAAGAAAAATGGTAAGTGGAGGATTTGTGTCTATTACAGGGAGTTGAACAAAGCCACAAAGAAGAACCATTTTCCTCTACCTTTCATTGATCAAGTGCTAGATGGTCTGGCAGGGAAAAAGTTTTTCTCTTTCCTAGATGGATTCAGCAGGTACAACCAAATCCAGATCAGCCCAGAAGACTAGGATAAAACAACCTTCACTTGTCCTTAGGGTACTTTTGCCTATAAGGTCCTTCCTTGTGGCCTATGCAATGCTCCTTCCACTTTCCAGAGAGCAGTCTTGAGTATTTTTGCTGAGTTAGTCCATGATGCGGTAGAAATTTATATGGATGATTTTACACCTTATGGTTGTGATTTTCAAGAGGCTCTTTCCAACCTAGGCAAAGTATTGCACAAATGCATTGAAATGAACATGTCTCTCAGTCCCAAAAAATGTGAATTATTGATGATTGTAGGGATCGTGCTAGGTCATTCAATATATCAGCAAGGACTGCAGGTGGACCCAAACAAAATAGCTATCATCCAAAGGGTCCCACCTCCTCAAAAGAAGAAATATGTCAGAAGTTTCCTAGGGTTAGCTGGATACTACCGAAGATTCATAAAGGATTTCAACAAGTTGGCCTCTCCTTTATTTTCTTTCTTGGCCATGGACTCTGAGTTTATATGGTCAAAAATATGTCAAGAGGCCTTAGACACCCTAAAGAACAAGTTAACCACTACACTGATTCTCTAAGGCCCAAATTGGGCCCTTCCTTTTCATATTCATGTTGATGCCTGACACAAATCCATAGGAGCATCCCTAGGTTAACTAGATGAAAAAATGCCTTATGCTATCTACTTTATCAATAAGAATCTGTCAAAGGTTGAACAAAACTACACAGTGACTGAAAAGGAACTCCTCGCTATTGTGCATTCATTGAACAAATTTAGGCATTATATTACAGGCTATCAAACATTTGTACATACTGACCATGTTGCAATCAAATATTGAATGAATAAACGAGATGTGAATGCTCGGATTATAAGATGGTTACTTTTATTATAGCAATTTGATCTAACTATTGTTGATAAGCCTGGTAAGGAAAATGTTGTTGCAGACTTTTTGTCCAAATTAAATTTGCCTGCAGGTGAAGAAGGAATGGTTGATGACCAGTTACTAGATGAGCACTTATTTGCTATTTCAGTTCTCTCTCCATGGTTTGTTGATATAGAAAACTATTTGGTATCTTCACAGTTCCCACCAAACTTTTCCTCCAAAGAGAAAATAAAGATAGTAAGGAAGAGCGCCCCCTTCACTTGGATTGGGGGGGATCTCTTCAAACTTGGTCTGGATCAAATCTTGAGAAGGTGTGCTAGGGAGGAGAAAGTCTTTGACATCCTTCTGACCTGTCATGATGGGCCTTATGGAGGTCACTTTGCAGCAAATAGGACAGCATTCAAAGTGTTACAAGCAGGCTATTATTGGCCCACTCTTCATCACGATGTGAAAAGATATACTAGTCAGTGTGATCGGTGCCAAAGGATGGGAAGGCCTACTCCAAGAGATGAAATGCCCCTGCAGCCTCAAGTGACTTTTGAGCCATTTGACAAGTGGGGCATGGACTTCATTGGACCTATTGACCCTCCTTCCAAACAAAATCAATATATCATTGTGTGCACTGGCTATCTGACTAAGTGGGGTGAAACCAAGGCAATTAAAGCAGCAATGGAGGAGAAGGTAGTTGAGTTCGTAAGGGAGAATGTATTCTACAAATTTGGGTACCCTACAGAGTTGGTCACTGACCAAAGTAGCCATTTTACCTCCAACATGATTGAAGACTTACTCAGCCAGCACAAGATCAAGCATAGAACCTCCACTCCCTATCATCCATAAGCAATGGGCAAGTGGAGGTGACCAGTAGAGCGCTGGAGGGCATCTTGACCAAAGTGGTAAGCAGCGGCAGGAAGGATTGGGCAGATAGACTAGTTGAGACCACCTAGGCCTATAATACCACCTGGAAGACCACCACTGGATTCACACCCTATTAGCTGGTCTATGGGAAAAATGCCCTGTTGTCCATTGAATTTGAGTATAACACATTAAGGATGGCAACCCAACTAGATCTAGATCTCAACAGTGCACAAAAAGGGAGATCGCTTCAGTTGAATGGTTTAGATGAGTTCAGAATGTAGGCCCTCCTACATACAAAGGTAATTCAACTTCAAAGGAAGATCTGGCATGATAAGAACATCAAGGAAAAGAAATTCCAAGAAGGTGATTGGGCTTCGTTATATGGTTCCAAGTATAAGGACTTCAAGGGCAAGTTAAGGACAAGATGGCTAGGACCTTATGGCGTAAAAAGATGCCATGATAATGGTTCAATACAGATCAGAACCATAGATGAAGAGGTCATTCCTTTACTTGTTAATGGACACCGATTGAAAATTTACAAGAGACCATTTTCAAAACAAGAGTTCATTGATGGTATCAATAAAATAGTGATGGTAGTGGAGCAAGTTTCAGCTCTCACCTCATCAAATCACTGAAAAACAAAAAAAAAAACAAAACAAAACAAAAAACAAAAAAAACAAAAACAAAAACAGAAAAAAAGGGACTCAGGTGAAAACCTCCATGAGGCGCCTAGGTCCCACTATCAGGTTTAAAACCTCTTGGGGCAGCCCAATGGTGTCAATAAAAAAAAAATCCTTGGGTGAAAACCTCTCTTGAGACGCCCAGGGAAAACAGCTAGGATAAAAACCCCTCAAAAGCAGCCTATTTGTTTTCAAAAAAAAAAAAGAGAAAAATCATGAAAAATTCTATTTTGCAGGTCAGCGAGAAGGAGGATCAGAGAGCAAAGGAGGATCACAAAGAGACCTATTTCACTCACATTTTTATTTTTCCACTCATTGTCATTCATCACTCTACCATTTCTTTCATTTTTTCCACTTCTTTGCTTCAGTTTACAAGGGGACTGTGTTTTCTACAAGATCCCCTATAAACCTACAGGATCCCCTGTAAACCTACAGGCTCCCGTGAAAAACTACAAGATGATCTTGTAGGAATCACAGTGGCCCAGAAATCCTACAAGAAGCGACCCTAGGGCAAAAACATGACTTGCTATGTCAATAGAATAGAACCCCTACATCATTATTCCATTGCCATACCTATGTCCACCTTCATCACCCCTGCTTTCACCCTTACAAACAAAAATAAATAAATAAATCAGTTTCAAAAAAAAAATTCACAATCTTCAAAAAAAGAAGGAAACAGAGAGCATAAGGGAGCATCACTTGAGCATTCTTCACACTCCTAGTCTCCCTCTCCATCCATGTCACCATCCTCAAAATCCCAGCAAAGTGTATGATTAATAGTTCTTAGGGAGAAGTGGCTATAGGACATCCTGTAGGAAATCCTATGGTAGCCTATCCCACAGAATACAAATCATAAGAATAGCAAGCTTCCAACATGATGATCCAAGAGCATAAGGAACTTAAAAGTAGCAGCAGCACCATCATCTTCAACACCAAGTACCTACACAACAAAAGAATCATCAGAGAACAACAAAAAAAAGAAGAAGAATAGCATGTAGCCAATACACACAGTAAGCACCTCCGACCTTCAACAACTGCAACAAGGTATTAGCACCACAGGTAAGTATCTCGCTCACTCTCTCATGTGCATAATGTAGCCAAAATATGTAAAGGTTACGAGTAATTTGGTTTATAAGAGAAACATGGCCAATTAACTTGGCCACCTTCAATCAGTCAACAAAGACAAAACAATTTGTCCTCTCACACGTGGCAATAGTCAACTCAAAAACAGAACGGAGAAGGACAAAAGCAGTTAAGGCTACGGAAGCATGAAGTGGGAGTTGATTACGAGGAATGGGGAATGATGAGGTGGTAGTGGGGACCAATGGTCCAAAAATGGAAACCATACCTCGGCTACCAGCACACCACCTCACCCCAAATGACCATCAAAGGAAATAATTTTCGTCCCCATGCATTCATGCATTCATTGCCTTGAGGCTTGCTCTCACAAGTCACTCTCATACCTAGGCAACCTACAGAAAGGAAAACTCCATCGTTTTTCTGCACAAGAATTCCTACAAGATTGCACAGGAAATCCTACAGGATTGCACACAGGATACAAAGAGACAGTCTACAGGATAGGTCGAGAGGAGTTTCAGAGGGGAAAACACGGGAGTTGGCCACAACAAACACTACGAAGAGGTAGGCTCTATAATTACATCCTTCTTTCCAAGTAAATTGAACAAAAAATCCTCTAGTTTGATTGGATTTGGCAGTTGTGCAAGAGAATTGTCCACACAGTCATTTCAGTTTTTTACTTCTACATTTGAAAATTGTATCAACCTTCTCATCTCTTCAAACTTCACCAACCAAGATTACAGGAGGGTTTAATAGAAGGGAGCCCATTAACACTATGAGAATCCAACAACACCCTAATGTGCTAGAAATCTTCACAAGGCATAATTGGATGGGGTATTTCGAAAAATTAAGGGGCTATGATGATGAGGTGGCCCAATATTTTCTCTCTCCCTCATTCCACTTACCAGAGTCCATGCCACTATTGTGGTAAGAGGCCTCTCCATAGAGCTCACCCCTGAACTCATCAGTAGAGTTACCACACTTCCCCTAGGAGTACCATGGAGGAAGGAAGACAAAGGAGATAGTCAGATTGCCAAAAGGAAATTATTTTTAGAAGGTGAGGAACCCATTGAGGGCAAGAATGGAGTAAGGAGAGAAAGTCTACCATATCCCTGGAATGAGGTGAGCTACCAACTTATCAAATACATATCATGTGCAGGTAGGTATGGTGTGGTCTATGGCTATCATTTTAGGCTTCTTGAAGAGTTGAGATTTGGATCAAAAACACCCCCTCACCACAGGCTCAGCATACCATACTTCCTGTTGCAATCACTGATAGACACAAGCGTCAAGGTGCAAGAGGGGAATTCCCAACAGTTAGCTCACCATGGGTTGATTAGAATCCTTATAGAAGATTCCCTCCAAAACCTCAGAATTCCTATACGATGGTTAGTTTTCAGAGACATGCAGGCAGAGGAGGACATCAAAGCTCTCACATAGGATGTTAGTCCTACTGTCAGTGGAAAGGATGAGGAAGAGATTGAAGCAAATGAAGAAGAAGTAGAGCTGGAAGAAGAAGAAGTAGAAGGACATGAAGATGAGATGGATGAAGAAGAATATGAAACAAAAGAAAATGAGGAAGATGAAGAAGAAGAGGAGAAAGAGAAGGAGGATGATGAAGAAACAGAGGAGGATGTTAAGGAGGAAACTGATAATGAAGATGAGGATCTACAAGAGGAAGAAGAAAGGAAAGACATAGGTGAAGAAAGCAATGGGAAAGAGGGGGCAGAAGACAAGGAAGAGTCACCTAGGGTGTCTCCAGAACCCACTAAGAGAGAGGCAGCAGTTGCCCTCACTTTTCTTAGCACCCCCATCAAGCAAAAAGGCAAAAGACAGAGGCAGACCCCCTTATATTTCAGGACAAGGGAAAGCACAAGAATAAGGCAGGGGAAACCCCAAACACCAACCAAAATTCCCATTGTGATTGAGGACTCACCTAAACAATAGGAGAAAATGCCTTCACCTAAGTCTCCTATCACCTATGTGAGAAGGCCTATAACTAGATCCACCTCCTCCAAGGGAAAAGCAATCCTACATGATACATAGCAGGATCTATAGGAAGCTGAAGCAGTCCTATAGAATACTCTGTTGAACCTACAGGAGACACAAAAATTGGAAAAGGAGGGAGGCCAACAGCAAGAAACTAAAGAAGAGGACCCAAAATTAAAAGAACCTAGCCCCCAACCTAACCTTGACTACTACAGGTTTATTGAAGGAGGTAGAGTCATTCCTCAAAAAAAATTCATTCCACTATTCTTCGAGCTTGAGAAGGAGAGAGCCAAAACTCATCGATGGATGAAAATTGCCAAATCCAAGGGGGTGGAAGACATTGGGCACATGGACGAGAAGCTCAAGGAGATGGGAAAAGAGCTAAGTAGCTTGAGAGACAGAGAAGCCATAATGAAAAATCAACTAGAAACAGAAAATGCATGGTTGAGAGGATAGATGCAAGAAAGAGAGAATCAATTGGCATGTATGGCCAGTCTCTCTTTGGAAGCAATCCAGTGTAGGATTCTAATTAAACCCTATGCCCTATACCTTAAGGAACAATGGTTGCAGTTCTAGATCAAGACCCTAGCACAAAGAGGCACCATGCCATTTTAGGACTACAAGCAGTTCATTGGTCTTTGTGATCAGAGCGCACTATAAGATAGGGCCAAGATGTCTAAGTTTTATTTGCATAACATGGCCTTAACAGACATGAATGTATGGGACCCTAAAGCCAAGCTAGGAGATTTACAGTTGATGGATTTGGCATCATGGATGAACCATGAGGAATCAAGAGTTGTAGAGATGAAGAAGATATTAGAAAGAGAACAAACTGAACCTCTTATGATCAGAGCTGAATAGACGGATCCCATGGCCCTCATCAATACCCATAATTTGATTGCAAATGATCCTCAGCTTGCACCCAAGTATCTTGCTGCCCAAGAGCAAGCAATTTCACATTTTGAGGACATGTTCAGGTTGTTAGGGGATGATAGCATACATGCATGCCTGGAGAGATGGAACAGATTGCCATACACCTTAAAGATAAGAGAGTACCACTCTCCTCAAATATTGAGAGAAGCACTAAACAGGACACCCATGTACAAGCAATCTATGCAAAGGTTGAAAGTCAATTGGATTGGACTGAAACTCAGTCCACCACTACTCTTAGGAATGCTAGAAGGAAGGAAGGAAGAAGAAGAAAAGAGGCAATGGGAGGAAGTAGAAAGGAAAGCAGGCTTCTATGAACAAGAAGAAGAAACCACGGTAGAGGCATGGGATGTCAAGGAGGCCACTAGAGCTATGAAGGATTTGGATATTGATTGAGTTGCTCAAAGGATGAGCAACACTTTCAGTAGGGGGTGATGATGATCCTCATCATTGGGTAATTATATGGGCCTTAATTCACCTCCTAGCTTAGTCAAACCAACTTTTCTCACAACTTATTACATGTTTTTTATTATAGTTTGTTTATGAGATGAGTTAGAGTTGGATATTATGCCTAGTGGACTAATATGCATTGAATGCAGGATTGAAGGAGAAAATCAAGGAATTTTGCCAAAGACTAAGGTTAAAACTCGAATGGGGCAAGGGAGAGGGATTGTAGGAGGTAAATCCTCCTCATTTACTTCTCCCCCATTTGAATATTCCTCCATTTATCACACCAGATCGGAGTGCAAGCAGCCAAGTCATGAGGATTAAAAGGTAGTCGAGCAAGTGAGAGACAAAAATCCAGTTTATCTCGAGTTTGGGAGCTAAGCCTCCATAATTTTAAAGAAGTCATTGGGGACTTCAGTTGTATAAGTAGAGAGGCCTAGAGCCTCATTAGGATTCGAATTTTTGTTGTAAAACTCTAAGTTATTTTCGAGCTCCAGACTTGTGAAAGTTTTATTAATGTAATTCTGTTTTGGTAATAAGAATGGGTTTTGTTTTGAGCCAGCATTGAGTTAACTCAGAGGGTTAAAGCTCTTGGGTTATGGCCCAACCCTAGAAGCCAAGGCTCCTCTTTCTTATATATGTATGTTTATATTAGTCTCATAGCTTCATTGTTAGTTTTCCTTTAGATGTATTTTCATTGCAAGTAGTGTAGATTGGATTGGTTGTTTATTAGTTTGCTTCCATTTGTGTCTTACTTCAGTAGCAGGTTAGCAGGGATAACAAGAGCACCACAAGGCTGTCAGTAGCTACCTTGGCCTCATTTCCTCTCTTTGGGATCATGATTTGAGAAAGGGACCCTTATGCAGCCCCAAAAACACATATTTCTATTTCTTGTATGAGATTTAGAGTTTACTGTGTTTAAGTTAGCATTTGATCAGTTTTTCAAAGTAGGATTTCATTGCCATCTCTTCTATCTTCATTCTTGCAATAGATCTTATGCATGCTTTCGTTCCTTTCAGCAACTTTCCTCATGCATAATGTAAGCAGTTAGTTCATTAATTTTTCTTTTCTAACTTATGAGAATGCTTCTTGTTTACATAGCTTTTTGGAAATTATACATGTTTTATGCAGAGTGGGTGCTTCAGGAGTAGAAAAAGACTTCATAGCCAGCAACCACCTTCCACTTCATCCACCATAGTCATTCCTTGTTTTCACCATTGCCTTCACTAGTTTTCATCATTTTACATAGAAAATATTCCAAGCACATTGAGCGAATCCAACCATCTTCTATCCTTGATGTTGACTTGTGAGTGATCTTAGACCTTTTCTCACTCCATTCCACCCATCATCCACCTTCCATAAGCCTTCCATCACCTCCCATTTTGCTCTCGGTTGTATCCTGTAAGTTTACAGGGAATCTTGTAGGTTTCTAGTACATCCTGTAGGTTTTCCTATAATGGCCTGTTTTGAGGCCGAATTGAGGGAAAACCTCTAGGAAGCCACCAAAGGTCACCCAAGGGTCTCCCACACCATCCAACCATCTCCTAACCCTTCCAACCATCCTCCAACATCCTTAATTCACCTGCCACATCACCAAAAGAAATTAGTTTGCATACTTGGTTTTGCATGAAAAGACAAAACAAATTTATTTCAGTTCCTTTACTTACACATTAGTGACGTTTGATGTTATTTACTTCCATGCTTAGATAGTAGCATTTGGTTCATGTTAATTTAGCATTATTGCAAAGCATAGTTTCTTGGCAGTTAATTAGGAAATGTTGTGATTTAGCATTGAATTTCGGTCTTTTTCATTATCGCAGTAGAGTAGCTCTCCCTTAGAGTAGACTTCACTTTCTTCCATCAAGAAACCAAGCTTCTTCTGACTCCATAGAAGTCTGGCTTGAAAACCCCAGTGGTCTCTCACCAGCTAAACAGTGATAAAAAGCAGAACCATTACTTTTACTTGTGTATACAGCACTGTCACCTCCAAGTTTGTACGAACCTTGGGTTGATAAAGTAAAGTTGGTAGCCCATGAGTTGCAGCATTCTCGCTGCAATACTAGCACTCATCACTTTGATAGAGTATGAAGTTTCCCAGATTCTCCTCTCATATGTCTTGATGCTCCACTATCAATGATCCATGCATTATCATCATCAAGGGTACTTATAAGTGTAGCCAAGGATCCTTCACTCTTGAGTCTCTTAGATAGGTTGTAGATGATTCTTCCAATCCTACTTCCTACAATCCTTATGATATTGAATCCCATCTTCATGTAACTTTCCATAGAGGGAGTAACCTTTATTTTCAAGCCAACAAAGTGATCTCCAACCTTCTTTGACCTTAGCTCCGATACCATGTTGAGACATCAATGCTTATGTGAATTAGGGTTTGATTTCTCTTTCTTGATAATTACTTGTGAGTTATGTTGCCTTCTTAATAATTTGTTTATCTTTCATCAAGAAATTACCAATTATATGTATATGAAGATCACAATAGCAAGAGATAGAAGACGTAGGCGCTCAACTAGGGCAAAACCCCTATAAGGGGAAAACCCAGTCAAGAACTCTTCTTCAATAGATTCAAATCAAGATTAGACACTTCCAAACTTCTTAGACTTAGACAAATACCTCCTCCAACCACCAAGTCAGCACTTCATGTACAATGTCCTTCTCAAAGTCTCCAAGTACCAGCTTCACTACAGCAACTTCAACCCAGAATTTCATTTCGGCCCCTAACTTCAAGATTTTGGACCTGCAGTAGATACAAAATTTTGGCCCTGCAATTTGCCCAAAAACTTCACAGGTGTGAGAGATAGCCCTAAAACTCGATTTAGGTCTTCCCAACAAACTTCGTCCTCTTCCAGCTACTTCACACTCCCTTTTTGCCTCTCTTGCTTGTAGATAGAACTTGTTGAGTGAATGTGAAAAATAGATCGAATTTCCTCTCCTTGTATAGCCTTTCTATTGGGTGAATTTCCCTGATGTAGGCCGACTTCACTGGGATAAGGTCGACTTGGTGTGGAGGTGACAAATTACCTTTTTGACTCAAAAATAATTCTTTTTACATGATACAAAATCCCAATAAGGGTGACAATGACTCTAATGACTCAACACAAAACCTAGAAGCCTACAATGGAGGCTTTGATTTGTTGTTTTACAGTAGATTTAGTGTTTACAAGTATAATCACTAATCCCCTTCAAGGATCTCTAATGCATCTACACCTTATATGCTCACTTTCCTTTCGAAATATATGGCTTACACCATAGAAATTAAGTGAGATGTTGAAGCATAAAAATCTTAATTACAATCAACTTTCTAATATTGGATAAAAAATTATATTTAAATGTATAAATTAAGATCAATTTGATGATTACAATGATAAGAGGTTTGTATAGGCTTCAAGGTAACATTTCACATAAAATTGTCTATGTGATCCACCTTTACAATGATAAGAGGTTTGTACAGGCTTCAAGGTAACATTTCACATAAAATTGTCTATGTGATCCACCTTTTATAATTAGTAGCTAATTTATGTAGTTTAATATATTATTAATTATGTATAACATTGTCGCTTTTTTTAATATGTTTCATCCTCAAAGCAATGATAAAATTACTATGATTATTGTTGTGGATAGAATACATAGAGTTTTCATATATAATATTAATGTCATTAATCCCTCATGCTCATTCGTGAATGTAAATATTCCGTAGGTGTTTCCATTGTATCTACTAATGTGTCAGTGTCTCTTGAGTAGTCATTGTGTATCACTAAAATTTGGATCATTGTAACAAATCTCTTCCAACCATTCTACACTCACAGTATTGTAGACCTTTATGCAATTATTTATAGGATCCAAATCTATCCCAACAATGTGCCTCCTTTTATTCATAAAGCAAGAAAAAATTATAAAGTCTTATTATAAGCATGGAATCCACTTGTCATTGTTTCACAAAGCTTCAATATAAACCTGCCCTCATATTCCAGAATCCACTATAAGGTGTCAAATCTCGTACACAACTACTCGGTCACTTAGTATTCTAACATCTATTTGTTGGGATTAGAGTAGCTAATGTATACAATTTTCATATTAAATAAATACTTCTGTAGAATAATTAGTGTCACCACAAAATTTAAGAATATATTTATAGCTTTGAGGATATATGCAAGGATCAAATAATTTGATTTCTTTAACTAGGCAATCATTATCTTTAGAAACTGATTTCCAGTGGACTAAACTCACATTCTCATTGTTGCGCATCTTCAACAAGAAGTTCAAGATCAACAACACATGTGCAAGTCTTAAAATTGATCTAACTCAATTTGCATAAAATAGAGAAAGGTGTAATTTATCAGTTAAAATATCTTATTCTTCCTTTGGAAGAAAAAATACTTGTTGTTAGGGATGTCGATGTCCCAAAAATATATCCCATATTTCGCTTCAAATTCTTACACCTGGTCTATAAAATGCTTCAAATGGGGAAGTTTACAAAACATCTTCTTGTTGTCTTCATTGGTAATAATTATCAAAGAATCATCATACTCACTATAAGACATTATGTACTAAAGATTGGAATGATTATATAAATCTCCCCCTCTATCAGTAAAGCATTTTCAGTTGTGACTTATCATATCATGTTGATCAATGAACCATGAGAAACACCATGCTATCAATGATACAAATTGTTGTGATGTCTTCATGGTTTGCAATATGTTGGGTAACATATTCTTACATGAAAGTAACAAGAAATCAATCTATTTGCATTGATCACAAATTACAGGTTTTAAATTGTGGCAATTATTGAATGTTTGAATCGTAAATGGCCTCTCATGAACTCTTGCATCTTGTGGTGCCTCTTTACCCAATTACATAGTTATAAGTTATGGAAATTATTGGATGTTTGAATCATAAATGACCTCTCATGAACTTTTGTATCTTGTGGTGCCTCCTTACCCATTTACATAGTTATATAACTGAATCATCCAACCCCAAAAAACTTGAATCATATGGAAACTAGAAATTATTTATTAAAAACAAAAACAAAATCAAAAAACAATGACCAAAAAATACATAAAATATTCAAATTTTGTAGGGAAAACAAAAAAAAAAAAAAAAAAAAACAACAACAACAACAACAACAACAACAACAACAACATATATATTCATGTACATCCAAATAAATCCAAACCATTTACACAAATATACAAAAAAAAAATCATTTATATAACAAGTGTGCATGTAAGCAAAATAACACCAAGTACAATACACCTCTAAACCAAAATACATTAACAAAGCCCGAAAATTTTAAAAATATTTTGTTGAAACATCTCCAAATCCACCCAAGAAAATCAACCCAAAACCTCATCAACTCATCCCTTCAACCAGCTCTCCAAAGTTTGCCAATAACTTTCTCAAAATGGCTTTAGAAACAACTCTCCAAAACCATCCAAGAAATTCAACATAAGAATTCCTAGTAGCTCAAATGAATTGTGTCAAGAAGAAGAGGGAAGGAAAGAGCTCTTTGAATAGCTTTAATAGGGCCTTAGGATTAGGTAATTTGCTTGCCCTTTAGGTAATGTATTTTAGTTTTATCTTTTTTAAGATTTGGTTCTCCCTAGCCTCATCATACAATATCGTGCAGAGCTAGTCAATTTAGTGCTTTAATTATTAGGAACCAACCTTAACTAACTTGCAACACCAAGCCAAATTGGTATGACATCGAAACCGATCAAATTAGTACAACATCAAAACCGGTCAATTCCATCACCATTCCATTAGTTCAGGGATTGGTTCCAATAACACACTTTGAAAATTCATAGGAGGTTTAGTGATGGAGTCATGTGACTCAACAAGGATCCTTTTGGTTTGATGGTTTGGAAGGAGAGAGTTGATTATGTGTGAATGCATTGAAGGACCTTTAAAATGTACCACACACCCATGGTTTTTTACACAATCTAAGGGATTGAATCAATATTCTTTATGCCCTAGATTGAGTGATTATCAAAATCTTCACTAGCAAATTATAAAACATGTCATTTTCATCAATATCTATTTTATAATCTTCCTCGTTGACATGGAGATGGTCATTGTCATTTTCATCAATTTCTAGAGTAGATTCCAATTGAATGTGTTCCTCATATTTGTACTTTACAAACATTTTATCCATCACATTTATGTGCTTTTCAATTACTTTATCTATCGATTCCTAGACATTATCAATGAGTTTATTCTTTAACTCATCAAAAGTGGCCTTCATAGCTTCACAAGAAATATTCATGATATATCCCAAAAACTGGTGATTGGTGTTGGAAAAGTAACTAGGTTCGGTCTTCATAATTATCATTTTACTTATATCATTGTGTATTTCATGAAAAAGCAAAAGGAAGAAAAATGAATGTTTATTATTATTATTTTCTAGTCAAAGTATGTTATTCATGTTTCTAGGGTTTATTGAGTCAAAAGAAATTTGTCACGAGTCAAATTCCCAGTTGGACTTGTTCTATGAAAAAAAAAATATCTTTTTTTGAGCCAAAAGTGTCACCACAAGATCAAGTCGGCCCTCCGTGGGAACAAGGCAGCTTGGGCTCCAAAATCCACCTATTCAACTTCCTGGATATGTATATATAGAGGGAAACACAACCACTTTGGAGACTATTCATTCACTCATCATGTACATCGATCTTTGTAGCAAGACAAGAAGGAAAAAACCAACAAAGACAAAGGAAAGAGGAGGGTGACGAAGGAGAGAGAAGATGAAGAATTTTTTACCTTACTTCTGCGAACCAAAAAAGCAAGAGCCAAAATTTTAGGAGATGATCAAAATTCAAATGTTTGACCAAAGTTGACTTTGATGACTTTGACTTGGTGGAGAAGCTTTGAAGGAGGGTTGACTTGGGTGTGTGGCAGTCTTTGTCTTAGTCTTGGGTTTTGGATATCTCACTTTGATCTGATTCTATAAGAGGAATTTTATGTGTTTTCCCCCTTGTGGGGTTTTGGCCCTAGCTTGGAGAGCCTAATTTCTTGTGTTATTTTGTTTCTTTGTGATCTTCACGTATATTTTGATAATTGTTTGATGAAGAAGAACATAACATGATAATAAAAACCCAAGAAACTCTCACAAGTGATTATCATGAAACAGAAATCAACCCTAATATGTCTACATCTTGGTTTTTCAACATGGTTTTAGAGCTAAGGTTAAGAGGATGCAGCTTGAAGATCACTTTTGTTGGCTCATTTGAAGACAGTTCTATAGCAATTTACAACTACTACTTTTGAGGATACTTTTTGCATCAGTTATCTCTATCAAAGGAAGAAGATCTAAAGTTCACCATCTTTGCAGCAGTGATCACTTCATAACATCCTTGAAAGCCAAATCAATATTCTTGACAACCTCTATCTCTTTACAAGTTCTCTATGCTCTCTATCCCAATTTAAATCTATAATCCAAAGTATCTATCCTAGTAGTTTGAAAGGCCGAATAATAAAGGAGCATGAAATGAAGCTAAGGAACAAGCATTCATGGTATACATGACATACGAGCCCTCTACAGATCACAATATTCTCTGTGATTTATGAAGGAAGATGAAGAATTCCCAATGGGGTTTGAATCCTCCCAACCTGATGACATTCATTTGTATAAAAGAAGTTTATGAAGTTTATGCAAAATTCTATGAAAATTACACAGTACCGCTATAATGAAAATTGCAAGAATACCTTTGTGATGCGAATTAAAGGAAGACACTTAATATCCCTGTGATTTGAGCTCAGCTGTACAAAGAGGATCGAAATCCTTAAAAATTTGGAAGGAGACCTGAACTCTCCATTCAGTGATGACATTGGTATTTTATATGGCACTCTGGTACACGAAATTATGAGCAGTCCAAATTCTGAAGAGACAAGTCCAAATTTGAGGCACCATATAATATGAGTTAATCACTATGAGATTCAAAAACACATTTGTTGACAGGTTGATCCATGTTTTAGTGACATCAAGAAGAGTTTACAAGCAGCATATATAAAAGACAAAGAGTTGAGAATTCTAAAACATCTCTTAGGCAATTAATAACTTCAGAAGTATATTAGTCATATGAAGAAGTCTACAGTGATACAAATATCTTATGATGAGAGCCTTAAGGAAGCTACCAAACCATGCAATCATGATACCTGAGGCTTCTACAACACCATAATCTTTTGCTAGGGATTTAAAATGATGAAGAATGCAAATTTTGAGGCGTTAAGAAATGTTTATAAAGTGCATACATGTGACAGTGTTTGTAAGAATTTGAAGATATGCAAAGCATACTGTGGCATATATCTATGACAAGGTTCTGCATCTTAGGACAAAGGACAGAAGGCATTGTAAAGTGAAAGAAATCAAAACAATATGGAGTAAAATACCAAACTCTGTGGAATCTCTGAAGATCGAAAGACTGAGGTATAAATAAATGGACCAAACTCATGAATAGAAGTCGAGAACTATGTAAAAGAGTTGTGACAAGTCATGAAAAGTGTTCCAGTGAGAAGCAACTGAGTTGTGACAAGTCATGGAAAGTGTTCCAGTGAGAAGCAACTATGTTACCTCCTTCCCCATACATAATAGAAAAATAAAGGATCTACTATGAAGTTGACCTGTCTGAGATGACAAGACATTGCCAGCAGCAAAAAGGAATATGACATCCTGAAGATCGAATTCATCTTCATGGCTTGTAGCCTAGCTTGAAGAACAAAAGATTGAGATCAATGTAGAAATCATATAAAGACCTAATTGCAGAGGTATATGGAGAAGTAAATGAGAATTTTGAATGTCTCTTTGAAGCAGCTCCCAGTAATCATGGAGTGTAAAGTTAATAAGAGGTACATATAAATAATGTTCATTTGCAATCAATGATAAGTAGTGATGTTATGATAATGATGTCATGAAAATTAGTAATGCATCATAGAAAGGGTTTGTGTAGAAATCATTAGCATTTGAAGTCTTTGCATATGAGAACTAGGAATGAAATGAATTGTATATAGAAAGCTTGTTAATGATAATTCTGGGCTTTGCAATTTGTAAGTTGAAAGGTCTTGAAGACTTTTGGCATTTAGGGTTTCAGAACCCTAGCATAGTTTAATCAGGAAGAATCCTAAGAGAAAAACCCTATCTAATCATATCCTTTGTTAGTGGTAGATCTAACCCTTGATGTTTAATGTGAGAAAAAGGTTGGTGAACAGGTCCTAGATTAAGAGGGGGCTAATCCTTTTCAAAAGATAAGTAAAATATATCTCCTTGTTTATTATCTTTGTGCCTTATCCTTTTTGTTCTTTCATGGTCTTCTAATAAAGGTTGCAAGTCAAGGCAAGTTCTATCTAAAGCTTGACTATCAAATAAAAGATTTGAAGGAATGTGGCATAGCATGAAGAATATGAAGGGAGTAGTAGTTTGATGTATTCATCAAAGAAACAAGAAAATGGCAGGAAGTTCACTTTCCTCACATGGATAGAGGGAGTTGTAAAGATCTTGATGGACACAATATTAATTGAAGCTTGGCAGAAAACCCAGAGAAGCTTGTGACCAAAAGAGATGATGATTGATCTAGGGCAATGTCCTTAAGTAAGAAGTTAGAGTATTGATGTTGTTGCACCAGCAACTGATGACAATTGGGATAGCTTGTTTGATGATATTGTACTAGCAGTTGTTTGATTCGATTTGGGAGCGCATGGATTGAGTGGGCAACATTGATGATGGCTTGGAAGAGCATGAGGGCAGAACTTTGTTATGTAAGGAATAAGGCATGTGCCAGATGAACTGCGTTATGATAGATGAATCATTTAATGACAAAGTTGCATAAAGATTGTCAAGATCCAAGAAGGTCGAAGTTCGATATGATATGATGTTGTTCGGAGCCGAGAAGCCCTACAAGCTACTACTAAGATATCCAAGGAAGAACAAGTAGTTGATGAATGAGACAAGCTAAAGCTTTTAATTATGTCTCCCTGGTTGAGGAGTGTTAATTTTAGGTATGTTCTATGCTGAGAGTAAATTCACTTCAATTTTCCATATTAGCTCAATATCAATTCCAAATTAGCAATCACATTTAGCATGATAGTAAAATGCAGATAGAACATAAACATAAACATCAGAAAACAAGCCAAGACAAGAGGACACAAGATGTGGCGTCAGCCAGGGACAAACCCCAATGCAGGGAAACCCTTGATCAATTCTTCTTATATTCTTCAATAGTTCAGCAGAGACAGATAGTACATATACATCAAAAGTCAACACTTTGACTTGACAAGATACGAGCAGAGATCTTCACCATGAAGATGACACAACAGTTCTGATGACAAGGACTACAGATCTGAACTCAAGTGAAGGCACACTTATCAGATCTCATTCTTCAACTAATTCTCCAAGGTGATTACATCCATCATCACTATGTTGCACTCATCGTCACTATGTTGCACTTCATTGTGTTGCACTCATCATCACTATGTTACACTTATAACTGTGATGCACTCATCATCATTATGTTGCACTTCACTGTGCTGCACTCATCATCACTATGCTGCACTTCATTGTGTTGCACTCATCATCACTATGTTGCACCATTCATGATGTCACCTACATGCTGCATATTGCAATATTGTTTCTTCCCATTGCACTGAGATTGATGGACAATGAGATAAGGACAGTGACTTTACAAACCATGAAGGAGCGCACACACACACACATATACATATATACCGAGCCCTGTTGTGATATCACTAATATACATATTCATATTGCAAGGAGGCAGATCCATATACTATGAGATAAGGCTTTATACACAAAAATGTTGAGATTGATATCACAGAAATTGTGACTATGTCAAGAATGAATATAACCCAAAATTCATATTAATACAATGCCTCTTTTCTACTCCATTCATCCGAGGACCATCTTGACTACGACTTTAATTTACAGGTATGCCGAGAATGATAAAAGCACAGAACTCCTTGCGCCCTTTTGTCATGCGTTCCTTAGATCTAAGATCACCATGAAACTAACCTGGGTACCCATCCGAGGTAGCAGTCAAACCCTGCATAGAAACCTCTTTGTGGTGCGGATCTAGATCTTCCTTTTGCTGTGTTTGAGGGTCCCTTGAGATGGCGAGTAGACCTCCCCTTGGGACAGTGAATTGAGGACCCTTTGAACAGCGTACAAGGGCCAACTATATGACTACTGTTACAGCTTGTACTGACAGCAGTTAAGGCACATAAAAACCCTCCTAAAACTGCGGCCTAGTCTCTTCAAAGATGGCGAATAGAAGACTGCATCTAGGGCTACGACAACGGCCAGATTTCAGTGGCTAAGACACTTCCTACTACGGCTAGGGTAAGGATAGATCCTCCATTTAGGACTGTGTATGGAAGCCTTTCTAGAACATGGAAACCTTTCTAGAACAGGGAATAGGTCTCTTCTAGACCAGCGTTTAGGCTCCTCCTTGCTGCATTGTGGAAGCCTCCTTCATGACAGCGTCAAAGATCTAGGGCATTTCCTCTAGGGCAGCGTCCTCTTTAGATCTCTCCTCCCACCAAAACCCAAAGACAAGTGAGAGAGATCACAAGAGATGAGTATTCAAATGACTAGAAGGCCACCTCTATTTATACCAAAACGTTGAGGACAAGTCGGGGCAATTTGGTTGCTAGCTGACCTTGACGAATTGTCGCATAACACAAATAAATTCATATCTCCATGAATACGTGTCAGAATCAATGATCTTTAGATCAATCCTACACCTCTCGACGAGAGGAATCCAAGAAAAATATCAACTGCCATGAATAAGTAGACCCACATGGAGTTTGGCCCTAGTTACCAATTTTAACACTCCCTCTCAACTAGAGAGAACTCCATCTGCTAATCCATCTGCCGGATTGTACATCTCTGCCATCAGTGCCCTGCACTGCTCTGCTCAGGTCTGCTGAACTATGAAGAAGAAGTGATTGAGAATGTATCATACCATTTTCTACTGACCCGAAGTCAATCCCATATAAAGGAGAGTGTCTCATACCACTCTTACTGATCCAAAATCAGTTCCAAATAAATAAAGTGTATCATACCACTCTTACTGATCCAAAATAAGTTCGAAAAGAGAGAGTTATATCACTCTTACTGACCCGAAGTCAGTTCCAATTGATCCCAAATCAATGTCATCTAGCATAGGGAGTACGGTAGTTACACGATGCGTCCATCGATACTACTATGGTCCCTATCCTCATTTCCCTACGCATTGGCCAGATGAGAGGTACTTCCCATGAATCCCAAACTACATGGGTCTTCAGCAAGAGAAGGATGAACCACTCATCCTGCTTACATGTCGCCACGGGGTATCCCAGAGGAAGGTTGAACCACTCACCCTGTACACAACAAATCACTAGGGGAAGGCTGAACCACTCACCCTATGATTGTATCTCGACAGGAGAAGGATGAACCACTCATCCTGCCTACATAGCAGACCACTAGGGAAAGGCTAAACCACTCATCCTGCCTACATAGCAGACCACTAGGGAAAGGCTAAACCACTCATCCTGCCTACATAGCAGACCACTAGGGAAAGGCTAAACCACTCATCCTGCCTACATAGCAGACCACTAGGGAAAGGCTAAACCACTCATCCTGCCTACATAGCAGACCACTAGGGAAAGGCTAAACCACTCATCCTGCCTACATAGCAGACCACTAGGAGAAGGTTGAACCACTCGCCCTATGGTTGCTCATCGCTCCAAGAAGTACCCCCAAGCCCCTCGGAGCTCCCAAAGCTCAATGTCCAATATTATACTAGACCTTCAAGAGAGAGTCTCTCCCTAGTCGTTCTCGAAAAGTCAAGAATTTGACCTTTCCCAGGGGCTTCATCTGAATATTGGTGACCTACACATCAATCCCAGAGTGTTGGAGCCTTCTTGCTCCCCGTCTTACCATATCCTAGATAAAGTGGTACTTGATGTTTATATGCTTGGAGCGATCATAAAACACGGGATTCCTCAACAATCGAATCCCACATTAGTTGTCACAAAAGCTCATGGTGGTATCCAACACGTGTCCAAACAGCTCACTGAAGAGCTTCCTCAACCAAGAAACTTCACACGAGGTCATACTCGTAGCTATGTATTCGGCCTCAACAGTGCTCAAAGCAACCGACTTTTGCTTCCTACTTGTCTAGGATATCAAAGCAGAACCCAAAGAAAACCAGCACCCAAAAGTACTCTTGTGATCCTCTACATTGTCTGCCTAATCAGCATCATAATAATCATGCAGCTTCACATTTCCCGCAGTGTATCTCAATCCATGAGAGATTGTACCCTAAAGATATCTCAAATGATTCTTGGCACCAATCTACTGAGGCTCAACCGTATATGAGCTCAACATGCTAACTACAAAACATATATCCGGACGGGAGTTCACCAAGAACATCAATGCCAGTATGAGTTTATGAAACTCGGAGGCATTTCCCAAATCAGGTCCAGCATCACTACCGCGTAACTTCTTAAAGTTAGGCTTCATCGAGGTAGTCACGAGCTTGCAATTCACCATTCCAAATCCGGAATCCAACTCCCTCTTACTTTTGTAAATGAGAGGGTTTGTACCTTCCAGAAAGAGATCATCCACATAAGGTACCAGTATGAGAGGTCTATCATCCACGACCTTAAAGCAATGGTTTGGATCGGCTTCACTCCTAGTGAATCTCAGCGTCATCAGATAGTTGTCAATCCTCTGATACCAAGCTCGGGGTGCTTGCTTTAAATTATAGAGAGATTTCCTTCACCTGCATACATGAGATTCTTGATCATGAATCTCAAACCCCTCGGGTTGCTCCACATCTAAGGTCTTGCTATTACACGAGGGGAATGGTCCCCTTTGTAAGATTTCCTTTGGTACATCTCGGGAATGTACCTTCATACTCTTCATGAATTCAGGCATCTCTGTCACCATATGTCTAACATTTCCTAGGGCCCCACAATGAGCAGACCTCCGGTACTATAGAAGATATGTGTCAACTGACATGGTCCCCAATGGACTTCCTGCAACTTGATACAAATTTCCAACCCTGAACTCAAAAGCGTCTTTTAAAAATCCCTCATCCACACACGTAGCTTTCCATTGATGAATGCCACCTTGAAACCTTTGTCTTCCATTGCCGAAATGGACACCAAGTTCTTCTTCAGATCACGTACATAAAGAACTTCTTGTAAATGAATCGTGTTACCCTCATTCAATTGAGGGGTAACATTCCGTACACCCTTTCTGGGATAGGTGGCATCGACTCCAAGTATAATCTCCACGACTGTTTCCTTCTCTATCAAATTAGAGAGAGCTTCCTTCTATCCGATGAAGTGCCCTGAAGCACTACTATCAATAAGCCAGATTACCAAAGAGTTCAGAGGAGAAGTAGTGGAGAGGGCCAATATAAGATAATACTCCTTTAGCTTATTAGAAACAACATTTAATTTTTCTTACCTAGAGTTCCTTGCTTTCTTTGAAAAGTCGGTCATTTCCTTGATGACCTGCATTCCTCTGATCATTGAAGATGCCCCTAGAATGATTGTTATCATCATCAAGTGATGTGTCCCTTCTATTTGGACACTTCCTCGCATAATGGCCAAACTTATTGCAAACAAGACATTTGCCTTTCCTTCCATTCTAAGATTCAGACTTCTTATTGAAGTGACCTGTAAGTAGGCCACCAGATGCTTCCGCTGCGCCACTTTGATAGTTTTTTTTGCTTCGACTTCACCCTTGTTGAATTTGAAGTGGGATGAGGAACTCAATGATCCTTTTGACTTTGTCCAATTGTCTTTGGTGATTGCTCTTTCACTCTTGCTTGGGCTTTGTCTTCGCCTCACCTCTGATACCATATTAATTTTAGGTATGTTCTATGCTAAGAGAAAATTTACTTTAATTTTCCATATTAGCTCAATATCAATTCACATTACCATGATAGTAAAATGCAGATAGAACATAAACATAACATCAGAAAACAAGCCAAGACAAGAGGACACAAGATGTGGAGCCAGTCAGGGACAAACCACAATGTGGGGAAATCCTTGATCAATTCTTCTTGTATTCTTCAATAGTTCAACAGAGAGAGAGATAGTACATATACATCAGAAGTCAACACTTTGACTTGACAAGATACGAGCAGGGATCTTCACCATGAAGATGACAATGACTGCAGATCTGAACTCAAGTGAAGGCACACTTATCAGATCTCATTCTTCAACTGGTTCTCTAAGGTGATTCCATCACCATGCTACATCCATCATCACTATGATGCACTCATCATCACTATGTTGTACTTCACTGTGTTGCACTAATCATCACTACGCTGCACTTATCACTGGGGTTCACTCATCATCACTATGCTGCACTTCACTGTGTTGCACTCATTATCACTATGCTACACCATTCATGATGTCACCTACATGTTGCATACTGCAATATTGTTTCTTCTCATTGCACTGAGATTGATGGCCAATGAGATAAGGACAGTGACTTTACAAACCATGAAGGAGCACAGATACACACACACACATATATATATACCAAGACCTGTTGTGATACCACTGATATACATATTAATATTGCAAGGAGGCAAATCCATATACTGTGAGATAAGGCTTTATACACAGAAATGTTGAGATTGATATCACAAAAATTGTGACTATGTCAAGAATGAATCTAACCTAGAATTCATATTAATACAGTACCTCTTTTCTGCTCCATTCATCCAAGGACTATCTTGACTACGACTTTAATTTACAGGTATGTCAAGAATGATACAAGCACAGAACTCCTTACGCCCTTTTGTCATGCGTTCCTTAGATCTGAGATCACCATGAGACTAACCTAGGTACCCATCCGAAGTAGCAGTCAAACCCTGAATAGAAACTTCTCTGTGGTGCAGATCTGGGTCTTCCTTTTGCTACGTTTGAGGATCTCTTGAGACAGCGAGTAGACCCCTCCTTGGGACAGCAGATTGAGGACCCTTTGAACAACGTATAAGGGCCAACTCTATGACTGCAGTTAGGGCTTGTACTGACAGCAGTTAGGGCACATAAAAACCCTCCTAAAACTGCGACCAGTCTCTTCAAAGATGGCAGATAGAAGACTGCATCTAGGGCCAGGACAGCGGCCAGATTTCAAAGCATGTTCTTCATGCTTCTAGAGTTTATTGAGCCAAAAGAAATTTGTCAGGAGTCAAAGTCCCATTTGGACTTGTATGAAAAAGAAAAAGTATTTAAGTCAAAAGAGTCAAAAGTGTCAAAGTACCATTTGGACTTGTATGAAAAAGAAAAATTATTCAAGTCAAAAGAGTCAAAAGTATCACCACAAGATCAAGTTGGCCTCCTTGGGAACAAGTCAGTTTGGGCTCCAAAAGCCACCTATTTGAAGCTCCTAGATGTGTATATATAGAGGGAAACTCGAGCACTTTGGAGACTATTCATTCACTCATCATCTACATCGATCTTTGTACCAAGACAAGAAGGAAAAGACCAACGAAAACAAAGGAAAGAGGAGGACGAAGGAGAGAGAAGATGAAGAATTTTCTGCCCTAGTTCTGCGAATTTTTCTAAGATATTGCAGGTCCAAAATTTCAGGGGCCAAGATTTCAGGGACCAAAATGGCAAGAGCCAAAATTTCAAGAAATGATCAGATTTCAGATGTTTGACTTGACTTTGATGACTTTGACATGGTGGAGAAGCTTTGAAGGAGCGTTGACTTAGGTTTGTGTGGCAATATTTGTCTTGGTCTTGGGTCTTGGGTCTTGGATATCTCACTTTGATCTGATTAGAAAAAAGACGAATTTTATGAGTTTTCCCCCTTGTGGGGTTTCGACCCTAGCTTGGAGAGCCTAATTTCTTGTGTTCTTTTCTCTCTTCGTAATCTTCATGTTAATTTTGATAATTGTTTAATGAAGAAGAACATAACATAATAATAAAAAGCCAACAAACTCTCACAAGTAATTATCATGAAAGAGAAAACAACCCTAATATGCCTACATCTTGGTTTTTCAACAATTGGGACTACAATGACTGAACCTAACCTCCACAAATGTCTCTATTTTTTTTTGTAAGCTTGGTAGGACTACATCTTCATCATGTCCAACTTCTCACCCCAATTGGGGGGATAGCACAAGATTTAAACCCAAGACTTACGGTTCGGTGAGACTTCATTTCCACGGCCATTGCCAATTGAACTACCCCAAGCGGACTCTACAAATATCTCTATTAAAAACATTTACTAATACAATTAAAAGCTCAAATATAATTGACTTTCCAACATTGGAAAAGATGATATATATATATATATATATATGAATGATAGATATAATGAGAAACCTTGATATTTATAAGCCTAAAGGTGACCTTTGACGTAAAGCTATCTCTATGTGATCTACCTCTTAATAATTAATATATCTAAGTTTAATTTAATATATATGATTAAAAATGTTATTTTATACGCACAACATAGGAAGCCTAGGCACTCGAGAACAATTCCAATGTTGGATAAGATTTAATGTATATACGTCTGCGCGCACGATGATTACAATGATGAGAGGTCTCAACATTGAAGGATTAACTCCCTGTGATGTTTAAGGAATATATTGTACTGAGAGGTCTCAACATTGAAGGATTAACTCCCTGTGATGTTTAAGGAATATATTGTACTATGTTAATGAAGTAGAACAACCATAGAGATTTATATAAGAATGAAAAATGAAAAGATAAAAGAGAAGCTCGGAATGAAAATTATGGAAAGATTTAAAAGATTTAAAGAGATACCATTAGAGATCGTTACACGTGGTTGAACTAGAACTAAATATCCATTTATAGCTGTTATGGTCGCCTATTATTAAATGAAGAGACCAATTGTATAATAGAAACAAACAGAAGAATGATTTGATTTAATAAAATTTTCCCTTCCAAATATTTATCATATTTCTCAAGTATGAACTTCGTGTGTTACTTGCTTCATATATGATCGTGTATATTTGTTGCTAGTTATAAACCGGCATATATTTATAAACTTCAAAAATTGCCCTTTCACATAAAGCTATATCTCTATGTGATGCACATTTTAATACTTCACACCTGAATTATATAGTTTGATATAATATTATTAATAATATATTTTATAACACATGCTAAAGACCATGGTTTGGTTTTTGTGTGGATAGTACTTAATTATTGGAAGTACAGATAGAAGCAACGTCATTCAAAAGTTTTGAAGTACGTAAACATACTTGCCAACACATTGGATAACATGACATATTTACATAAGTTGGTAGCGTGACCAAATAAATAGTTAATACGTAATGCTAACTGTAGCTGACAAGAACCCTTCATTCAGTTCTATCCTTTTTCAAAATACAATTTCCTTAAATTTACACTACCAGACAACTTTTCCGTATTTCCTCCTTAGCATCTTGTTGGAGAATGGACTTAAGGATAATCAGATGGAAATCATGCTATCTTTTTTCTACCTTTGCATGAAAAGCAATTACACCACTCATTTTGTGGTCTGTTTCTCTGCAAAGTAAACTTACCTTTCACAATGCCAAAATTGGAATAATTCTTGTATTCAGAGTAGAGGACATCCTTTTAACTTTCTCTGGGAGAGACTTACTGCTGCAAATTCTTTCAAGGGATGCTGATATGCTGATCAATACTTCTCTTCCTTGTTCATCTGGACCCTCCTCTGAAAACTTTGCACTAAAACCATTTAGAACATTGTGTACCATGTGCAGCATTAGTTCAACCATGTCTTCATCATTCAGTAAAGTTGGCTCATTCAACAAATCCTGTGACAAGAACCATAACTAGAATGAAAAAAGAGAATATTGTGATGTGGTAAGGTTTCCAAAACAAGCACTTTGTAAACAAACTCTAAATACAAACCTGCAATAAACTGAAACCAAAACCTTCTTGGTGCAATTATCATTTTCACTACTTTTAACGAGCATGAATTACAAGGTAATGATTAAATAATTTTAAAATTATGCCATATTTTCATCCAAAAGAACATTACTTATATACCATGGTATCCATTTGCATTGCTTGAAAATATCTTTTACTGTATGTTGATTTTGTAGTTTTGGAGAGTGTTCTGCATATGCTAGTTACAATTTATGGTACAAGTTAGTAACTAGCATTGCAACTAAAGCAACTAATCATTGGATGTAGATATATGAACATGTTTTGTAAATTTTTAATGACTTTCTTTCATTATAGGAAGTGGTGTTGAAATATGTAACTAGGTTCGGTCTTCATAATGACATGTGTAATCATGATTTTATGTAATTGATGTAAAGAAGAAAAATAAAATTATTTTGTAATGCTTGAGTCATGGGTTTCATGATCAAGGAATTTTATTTTATAGATGAAGCTCCCATTGTGAGCTATTAGGGTTGGTCATCAAGTCATAAAGTCTAGTAAGTCAATGTCATGTATTGAAGGCCCATTTGAGCACGTTACATATTGTAGAAAAGAGAATTTATTTGTGTCATAAACCCTCCAAGACCTTCTCACAAGTACCTCTTCAAGTCAGCCTTCCAAAAGAGCTAGAGACCATTCTAGAAAAACATGTCGGCCTATGTCATGAAGCAGATCACTATATATAGAAGGGCACCATTCAATCAACCATCTGAAATAGAGAAGGAAGTGCGAGAAACACTAGAGAAGAAGCTAATCATCAAGCGAAGAAAGGAGGAAAAGGAACTGAGTTAATTTTGATCTGTTTTGGGCAGCATATCCTTCACACGTGCGAGGAGAATTGGTGTCATCTGCTTCCGAAGGAGGCGAAGTTGTCAGTCTACTTAGAAGACCAAATTAAGGGATAAAACAAGTCAAGGATACAAGCCAAATTGAAGTAGAAGAAGTCTCCATTCAAGCGAAGGGAACAAGGGTATAAAAATTGGTAGTGATCCCTCCCACGTGCTGCAACTAGGGTTTCTTAAGAGCGAAGTTGTCACAGTCTACTTAGAAGACCGAATTAAGGGATAAAATAAGTCAAGGATACAAGCCGAATTGAAGTAGAAGTATCCATTCAAGCAAAGGGAACAAGGGTATAAAAGTTGGTAGTGATCCTTCCCACATGCTGCAACTAGTGTTTCTTAAGAGGCCGAGAGTTGCAGGTCTGAGCTCATAGGCCGAAATCTGAAGGATAGTTGAGATCATAGATGAAGCAAGCAGTTTGACCATCATTGACTCAATGAAGAAGAACTTGCTTAGAGAAACCTTGTGACTTGGTCTTGGAGGGGTTGGTAAGTCGAGCGTCTTGGTCTTCGAATTTGTCATTTGAAGATTCTATAAGAAGAAAAAATTGCTTTGGTTTTCCTCTCGTGTTGGAGAGGTTTTGGCCCTGGCTGATCGCCTATATCTTGTGTTCCTTGTCTCGTTGTTTATATTTTGATAGTTATTTGATGAAGAAAACACTATAAGAATCAAAGCTGAAGAAGAACCTAATCAAAAAAATGTAAAAAAACATTCACAAGCAGTTACCATTGTAAGAGAAATCACCTGTTGTCACTGCCCTAGATTTCTCAACAAGTGGCACATCATAGGGAAATGTAATGTATATTTAACAGGGAAAATTTTAGGGGCTAACATTCACAATTGGGCTAATTTCCATGTTTTTTTCAAAAAAGAGATTTTCTAAAACTGATTCGCCCAAATTTTGTAAGATAAAATTATTTTGCCTTAAAAATCGTCAAAATTTTATATAGACTTTAAAACCATTAAAAGTTTGAATATATTCACAAAAGTAACACCAAACATTATATAGTGTGCATATTAGAGGCTACCAAGATTCGTCAACATTTCTAAACTTATAAGATACATTTCCATCCTTAAATTTTTCCTTGATATTTACGAGGTAAGCATCTATACTAGGTGCAAATGAAACAAGTATGAAACAAGTTTTGACCATTAAGGACATTCACAATTGGGCTAATTTCCATGTTTTTTTCAAAAAAGAGATTTTCTAAAACTGATTTGCCCAAATTTTATAAGAAAAAATTATTTTACCTTAAAATTCATCAATTTTTTATATAGACTTTAAAACTATGTTACCGGATCCGTCAACCATGGGGGATGGATTTGCGGATCCCCGGATCTGATCCGGATCCGGAACCGGATTCGCTTGGATCCGCCTAGGGACCCATATGAAAATGTTTTCTTCACGATAATGTGCACCCCGAAATTCAAACTGCGTTCCTGCAATTTGGGATTTTTACAAGACAAAAATACCTATATTCACTGAATTAATTTTCTGTTAATATTCGTTGAATTAATTCCTAACTTTGGGTCCCTTTGGTCACGGGAGAAGTTCATATTTGCTGAATTAATACTCTATTAATATTGGTTGAATTAATACTCTGTTAACGGGAGAAGTTCATATTCGTTGAACTAATACTCTATTAATATTTCTTGAATTAACACACTATTAATATTCGCTGAATAAATACCTAGCTTCGGGTCTATTTGCTCACGGAAGAGGTTATTTCCCAAATAATACTTAGCTTAATACCTGGCTAGTAAAATGCATTCCGTGGGTGGCTTGTAGCCACCATGGCGGGCACCCTCTCTGGGTCATCCCGTCACCAATGGAACATATCAGTGATGTTAGAAATACTATGGTATCGGAAACCAAGGGCTAACCATTCGATGGAACATGGGGACATTTGGAGACACTTACGGAAAATTTATTAATGTTCTAGAGATTATTCATGTTCAGATGTAGGGGCTCAACTAGTAACTTATTAAGATTAATAACTATATAATTTATAACATAATATTATAATAATAATAATAATAATAATAATAATTAAAATTTAAATTTATAATATCGTAAGCTCATATATTAATGAACTCAACTTATAACTTATTAATATTAACAACTATGTAATTTATAACATATAATAATAATAATACAGATATATTTTACAAATTAAAATTTATAATATTGTAAGCTCATATATATTAATTAAATTTTAAAATTTGGGTATTTTAAAGTTAAGTTTTATATTTATATTTTAATTTCTAAATTAAAATATATATATAAGATTCAAACTTAGATTTTAAAAAAATTATAATTTAAGAATAAGTCTATCTTTATATTATAATATTTATAATATTGCACTATAAATAGAAATATTAAAATTTATATATATCTATTAAATCAAATATATTAGTTTATTATATCATATATGGAAAATATATATTTATTATTAAATATCGCATAAAATATAATTATATATTTAAAATTTTGTATTTTTACAAATTATAATTGCTAATGTTTATCTTCTTTGAAAGTAAGGAAACATATTAATGGCTCAAGGCCTAAAAGTATCTTGTGAGGGTGGAAGTTGCCCCTATTACATACCACATACAAGTTAATTTTAGATGGCCAATTTTGTCTACACATAATGATGTAGTTGCATGCTGAGATATTCAGATTTTATCAACAGAGGTTAGACCAGTAACCATGAATATTGTAGCCTTTTCCATATTATATAATATACATGTCGTTTCCCCGCCGTATCCGGATCCTGGCTTTTAAAAAATCTGACGGATCCAGATCCGTATCCGCATCCGGATCCGGATCCGGATCCGAATCCTGGTAACTTAGCTTTAAAACCATTAAAAGTTTGAATATATTCACAAAAGTAACACCAAACATTATATAGTGTGCATATTAGGGGCTACTAAGATTCGCTAACATTTCTAAACTTATAAGATACATTTCCATCCTTAAATTTTTCCTTGATATTTACGAGGTAAGCATCTATACTAGGTGCAAAAGAAACAAGTATGAAACAAGTTTTGACCATTAAGAAGGATCCTTTAGAAAAACACAAGTGCAAAATCGAAGCAAATGTGCCCCAAAATTATGGCATGTTATCTAGAATGACAATGGAATTCACATGCAAAATTCATATATCCATGTATATACATTGTTCCTTAAATGTTTACCAACTCAGAAGGTTATGCACAATTACCTGTATTAGTGTTGAAGCAGCTGATAAATCATGCTCCAAAGCTTTTGAGCCAACAACCTCATTCAGAATTTCAAAAGATTGCATGAACTGCAGTGCATTGTCCAATGAAGAAATTTCTCCAAGTTTCTCTTCATACAAAGGATGCATTCTGTTGATATTTAAAGACTGGTGGAGATTGAAAAGCTTCCTCAAGATGTCCCCCATAAGCCTCACTACCAAGGACCAACTTTCACAGGTCAGTAACAATCTTGATAGGTACCTGTCAATCAAACAAGAAATTTAAGAGCAATTCAAAAAATTATTTCATGACTAATAAGCATGACAAGACTCGTAAAATCCCATGAGATGCCATAAAAGAAGACCAAAAAGTAATTTACTCTGCTGGGGTGTGCAAACGTGGACTACTAGGCTTCAAAGCATTCCAAAACTCTCCCTCTGTAGAAGGCCACATAAATTTTCTTGTTTCCACATCAGATAAGAAGCTTAACATAAGACAACTCAAATCTTCAGGCAACTCAGAAATGTGTGCAATCATCAAATCAAGAACTGCAGCTTTTAATCTACCAACAGCACTAAGGTCTTCATCTTCATCTGTATTTTCTGAAACATATTGATGAAGGAACCCTTTTCTTAATCCTGTTCGCTTATCGCTCTTCTCATTTGTGGTTTTTGGTTCAGCTTTCCCTTTTGTCATTTCTTCATTTTTGTCATATCCCTTCTTCTTAGCTTGTTTCACTTTGTCAGGGTCCAATCCTATCTTTGCAGGCATTGCTTTAGCCCAGAAAGGCTTAGACATTGGAGATGTTTCAAGCAAGTAATGTAACATCATCAAAACTGGGACCACAGGTCGGGTTTTCTCCAGTACCAAATTTCTCACTTTATTTGTACCTCTATGCCCTGCTGTTAATAAGGCATGCACTCGCATCAAATTCCCTACAATCAAATTTTCTGTCAGTTCTTTTCCTTCACCTTCACTCCCCAGATTTTCAGACCCCAAACTCTGAGACTGTGACTTAGACCACCTTATCAGAGGTACCAAGATAGGTTTGAGAAGGTAAGTCTCTGAAAGCTCTGGCTCTCGAACAATCATGGTGCCAGCCAGCAATAAAGAAGTATGATGAATATTTCTGAGAATCTGCTGAGCAGTTTCACAATCTCCTGGCTGTCCTTTTCCAAAATTTTGGTAAGGTAGAAATGGAAGAAGCTGTGGACAGACTGCCCGATAATATTCTTCTGCAGTAGCAACATACTTCGGTACCTTGGCCAAGTGTGCCGCCACATTATCATATACTTGTATGTCACCCTGAAATGTAGGATGTAAAACATTACTAAGGTCTAGTAATCAACACAAAATGATAGGTAAAGTGATTATCTGATGTGTAATCACACTTGAAAGTAGAAAATTTGAATTGAAATTTACAATAACATCCTAAAAACTCCAAAATAGGTCATGGACTAGAAAGTAGAACAAGCATATATATTCCAACGAAGAGTACAGTACAGAAAACCCCCATACAAGGGAAAAAAATGGAGAGTACTAAAAGACATAAAACATACACGAGAGTTAGACCAAAAAAGGTGACCCTGCAAGGTAAAGTAAAATAGCCTGAGAATAAGGTGCAGCGGCCTTCAGGTGATGAGGGAATCAGCATCACTCATCATCCATATCAATAGGAAAATATCAAACATCAAGGTTTTGCCAAATAATGTCCTCTAGTAAGTGGCCTAGACTCTAGAATTCAGGCCCTAGGAGGTAAACCTAGGCAGCATCAAAACACCTACGCTGGTGGTCAATGACATGGCTAAAGAAGCAGTCCTAACAGCCAAGGCCAAATAACTCTAGTAATAGGGCAGAAGATGGTAGTGCATGACTAGAAAAGGACCCTACAATGATGATATTTCTGAGTGGACCTGATCCTCCTAAGCACTCGGAACGGTATAGTACAAAACCTAGTTGGTTCAGGCCAGAGAACAAAGTCGAACAGTCCTAAAGTTGTCCATATAAAGATAGGCATGGCATTTTACCCCTGCCTCAAACTAGGTGAAAGGAGGCCATTTATGTAGTTGTTTTAAAAGAGCTTTAACGTAAATGTTTTGTGAGTAAAGGCCTCTCTACGATACAAGACAAACCACTACTAGTGAAGTGATCTCAAGAAGGTTAATGAGAACTTGCTCTAGTACCTATAGAGACAAAAAAAACTCCCTCCAATCTCAAATAAATTAGACACCTAATAAATAAAATGCTACATGCAAAGAGAAAAGTTGCAAATATGTCTTGCCTTAGGGACATCGTGGTCTAGCTCTACTCTCAATTAGTGCAAGCACACCCAACACTAGCCAAGAGGAAAACAAAACCCGTGTAACAAATGGAATTGAAGGTAGCTTAGCTGAAAAATGAGCCCATCAAAGGAAATGCTCTAAGAAAAAGGCTTGTTACCGCTCAATTTAGTAGGGGTCCTAGGAGGGATTCCAAAGGGACTACAACTAAACCAAGTGGCAACAACAGTACAAGGACCAACTATCACCTCAATTGATATCCCCTGCCCTTTACGGACTTTCACAGAGGGAAGAAGTCCCGATGTAAGGGAAATCACTATGACTGATAAGACAATGATGGGATAGATAGTGATTTCAAGAGCCCATTCACAGGAGAGACTCAAATGATAGGGTTTAGTTGCTCTAGAAGCAAGGTATCGGGCTCTCCAAGAAAGGCTCAAAGGAGGCCTAGACCTAGACATTAGAGATATTGCTTGATAAGGGATGCCCTAGATCTAAGATTCCCAAAAGAGGATGGTCTTCTAAGGTGACACTGTAAAATAAGGAATAATAAAGGTATGGGACCACAAAGAAGCCCAAGAGGACCCAAGCAAGACCTAGGGTTTCGAGTGAAAATTCAAACAAAAGATCTAGACCAAGCAAGGGACAAGAAGAGGATCAATGAAATTGAATTTCACTTGAGTTCTAGTGCAATGACCCTTGAAGAAACCACTAACCAAGCAAACATGGGACAAGAACGATGTCGAAGCTAGGGCTTGAGATATTTCCAAATCTAGCCATGGAAAATTCTTCAAAACTTGTGAGGGCCTAGGGAAAACCCCAACATAGTTGTAGTCCAACTCGTTCTCAGAATGGATGGCTCCAATGAATTTCGCTTGATGCCCTAGGAGACCTCTAGTGTTAGGGCTTGGAGAAAGGAAAAAGAGGTAAAAAGAGAGAATCTTTAAGGTGATCACCAAGGATTAAAGCAGTGCCTTGCCTATTGGGAGAGATGGAGTCAATGTGCTTTCAATTTTGGAGTTCGTTTACCCAACCAAGGAGTCCTAATGGCGACTTTGCATAGCCCTAAGAGGCAGCTACTAGGTCACCAAGGAATTTACACTTCTATTTGCCAAATTTAACGACTTTTCAAGGTAATTATAGAGATATTTTACCCCTAGGAACATTCATTCACCATACCCAAAACATTGTAACATATGCAATACCTCAAGAATCGAAATTTTCACAATTTCGCATTCAATTAGGGCATATTTCAGATTTCATGAGCAAAAATTCCATACATTAGTCATGTGTACAAGAGAGAAAAACAAGCATGAAAGAGCACCTACAAGTATAGTGAATATATCCAATCAACAAACAGAGACAAAAGCGAAGCTCCAAGATCAAGAAAAGACTATCCAAACATCGAAATGCATCAATGATTCTCCAATTTGTCCATCAATAGGTAGTGCGAAATTCTTAAGAAGAGATAGATATCAATCCAAGTGATGATGAGGAATGAAGATGATCCTCTCATCAATATATATGATCCTCTAAGGGATTCGATTTTCCTAATGAGGCCTAATGATGCCCCTAAAGTAAAATAATGTGCAAAATAACAATACTTTTGGTGAGAAGCACACCAAATAGCTCCATAATATGAAAAATATGCCTCCCAAGAGGGCCAAAATGATAATACAATAGCTAGGAGGGCCATTGAAAGGCCTCGTGAAGTCCCTCATGTGCCAAAATGAGTGGAAGGGATCCAAAAATAGCGATGAAGGGGATGGCCCCTTGATCTCCAAGCAAATCACCTGTGGTGCCCCCAAGTGGCTATGGGGGCACAAAAACAACCTCATGGGTCTCCAACTGAATCGAACAAGTGTGTATCCCATCTGCAAGGGTTGGAAGGATGATGCAAACCCTCCCTATGTCTCCCATGGTAAGACACAACCCCATCTGGGCCCTAGATCAACTACCAAGTGTGTGGTCAGCTGGTCAAGGAGGTCCTGGTGCATCATCGTCATCAAATAAGTGGGACAAAGTGCGCAATGGATGGTGCTGAAGGATCCCATGGCATGGTTATCTGTTGCCTGCTATAGTGGAGGCCCATGGCTCTCAACGCACACCTTACAAATGCCAATATGACCCTCTGGAGGGCTTGGATCTCGTATAGGGAGACCAAACCCCAAGATGAAGACCCGCCTACAATCCTGTATAAGATCCAATGTGTCCCCTCGCATTCCAATGTAACTAATCATTAGTGCAATTTGAGCAAATGAGCTTACAAATCATGGAACCAGGTGGGCACTATATAGTAGCATGCCCTTCCATAATGAGCTTTGGAGTGTAGAGGTGTCTCCAAGTTCAAGGAGGTTAATCAAGGACCCTATTAGGTGGTTTCAACCTCTAAGGGAATGACAGTTCCATGGTACATCCATCATGTAGCAGGTGGCATGTGATATAATGATGGAATGGAGTGAGGCAATAGGGGAAGGCTCCAAGCCACATGCCATGGTACAAGGGTAGCTACGATGAGGGAAACCCACACTTGGGTGTATAGATGCAGGAGGGAGCAATCGTGGTACATGAGTTACCCCAGCCTTTGTTTTTCCACCCTTCATATGCATTTTGCCATTATGTTGATTTGTCTTTTATAACTGTACAGGGCTTCAGGGGATGAGAGCATGATGTGAATGATATAGCAATTTATATTGTTAGTTTTTGTAGCATCATATGCATTCTAGCAACAAAATTTGGTGGAGAGGCCAGAATACATGAGATCTCCAAAACCCAGAAATCATTTCTAGAAATTCCGCCTAGAAGTATCTCAATTAAATTATTAATTTTTTTTACATATTTCTTAAGTCTAAACTTAGAGAATATGGTTAATTAATCAGTGTTAATTGAGATAAGGTGAGAATGATCTAGAAACTCACACAAATCAATCCAGAGATGATCCTAGCCATCGATTATGTTTTCATCTTGGTCGTTGGCGCTCCAACAATGGATTATAAGAGGAGGTCGACATGATGATGGAGAAGATACTTGAGCAATTTGATTTCTTGGCAGATCGATTTCCAGAGTAGCACCAGTCAGTTGTCGGAGAGAGCCAGAGATCGAAGTAGTGAGTGAGGGGCAGGGACAATGATCCAAAGGAAAGTTTTTCAAGATCTGGAGAGGCAGCAGCAAGAGGGTTGAGTTATCCCAGTGATGCAGCGCAGAGCTCTGCACAGAAGCTTCAGCAAGGCAGTTCGATTTGCTGGAGAGAAAATCGATCTCAGTTCCAGAGGTCGCGCAGAGGTTCCAGAAGACTGGAGAGATGATTTCCTCAATAGCTGGAGGTTAAATGACTTCATCAGAGGTTGGTTGGAGGCTTGACGTCGAGCAGACTGCGCAGTGTAGCGCAATGGCCGATGCAGAGGATCAGAGGGCCAAGTTTTCTAAAGGAAAGTCGTGACAAGGATTGTCTATGGAGGAAGGGTAAATTCCCTTCAATAATTTTGCCCAGGTTTTTTTGTTGTGGATTGCCAATTTCAAGCATCCAAATTGTACTCAGATTATTCACTGTTGCTTAATAATAAAACCCTCATCTGTTGCACCAGTTTTCCCAAGTTGGGTTTTTCCAGGGACTTTTGTCCAAAAATAACAATGTTATTTTTATGTGTACAAGTAATTTCTTAGTTCCAGCGCATTATTTTTCCACAGTATTTTATTTGTGAAGGTTGCAGTGTGTTTATTTTGATATTTTTCGTAGCAGATAAATTGTTATATTAATTAACAACTAGGAGAAATAATACCAGTTGCTGCAATAAGATTCCAGTTTGGAATTTTCACATGGTATTAGAGCATAGTTGTTAAATTTAGGTATGTTCTATGCTAGAGCAATTTATTTCAATTTTCACAGTTAGCTCAATATCTTTTCCAGATTAGCAATCACATCAGCATTAAAGTAAACTGCAAATAGAAATAAATATAAATCGCAAAAGACAAGCAAAGACAAGAGGACACAAGATGTGGCACTAGCCAAGGACAAACCCCAATGTGGGGAAACCCTTGATCAATTCTTCTTATATGTTCTTCAATAGTTCAGCAGAGAGAGAGATAGTACATATACATCAGAAGTCAACATATAGACTTATCTAAATAAAAGCAGAGATCTTCTCTACGAAGATAGCATATGAGGTAGCTGATCTGAGCTGAGTAGAAGGCATACTGCTTCCACTAATCCAAGGTGACTCCATCACCATGCTGCTCCTCACTGTGTTGCACCTCACTGTGTTGCACTCAATCATCATGTTGGACCTCATTACCATGCTGCACACATCATACTGTTGCATCATCAAGCTGTACCTTATCATCATACTGTACCCACCAGTGTTGCCTCATACTGAACTTCACTGTGCCCATCATGCTGCATCTCATTGTAGCATTTATTTATCAATGTTGCACTACACTTCATCATGATGCCCATCATTATATATTTGTTGCATTAACAGCAGATAGGGCGGCCTTCATTATGTCAAGACGGTCCTATCTAACGGTCATCAAATCCTTGGCTGTGGTGTCATGGCCTGCGGCCTGACACACAGTCTTCCTATAGCTTCTAGGCAACACAAATATGATCCTTGATCCTCTAATAATACCTCAACATATCTGATCCTAAGCTCCCCTAATTCTGCCCTCCTAAATAGCCTCATTGTCTTCCTGAAATAGCTTCAGAGCAGCGTTATTTCTCCACGCTGAATACTCCTTCTAGCTGTTGTTGTCACGTTTCTTTAGGGCAGATTCAGGCCTAATGTATGGACTTATCACCCTCAAACAATAGTTGTACCTTCCAGCAAACCCTCCTTGTCTCGGCCTCCAATCAGTCATACTGTCCTCCAAACAAACCCCTGAAATAGCCCTCAAATGTCCACGATGTCCAGTCCTTTCCTTGCTGCAACTAGGGCTTCCTTTTGGACAATGAAATAGGGTCTTTAGACTATGGATGGATGACCTTGGATTAGGTCTCTCTAGGCTGCGAATAGGGCTTTCTTTAAGCAGCGAATTAGGGCAAGTTTGGGCTTTCTTATGGAATCAGATGATCTTTAGATCAATCCTACACCTCTCGATGAGAGGGATCCAAGAAAAATATCAGCTGCCATTAATAAGATGACCCACATGGAGTTTGGCCCTAGTTGCCAATTTTAACACTCACTCTCAACTAGGGAGAACTCCATCCGCTGATCCATATGTCCGACTGTACTATCTCTGCCATCAGTGCCCTGCACTGCTCTGTTGAGCTCTGCTCTGCTGAACCATGAAGAAGAAGAATTGATCAAGAATGTCTCATACCATTCTCTACTAACCCGAAGTCAGTTTCATCTGAAGGGAGAGTGTCATATTACTCTCACTGACCCAAAGTCAATTTTATTGAACCCAAATCAATATCACAAGAGTGTCTCAAACCACTCATACTAATCCCAAATCAATTTCATTGATCCCAGATCAATGGAGGTCATCCTAGCATAGGGAGTACAGTAGATACAACGATGCGTCCATCGATAGTACTACTATGGTCCCTAACCCCATTTCCCTGCTTATTGATAAGATGAGAGGTACTTCCCATGAGTCCCAAACTGCATGGGTAGGATGCCTCGACAGGAGAACTAATCATCATGTTCACAGGAGAACGAATCATCCTATCCATTGGTCGCCACAGGAGAACTAATCATCCTGGCCCCACGGGAAAACTAATCATCCTGGCTCACAGTCGCCACAAGAGAACTAATCATCCCAGCTCACAGGAGAACTAATCATCTTGTTCCATAGTTGCCACGGGAGAACTAATCATTCCGGCCCACAAGACAACTAATCATCCTGTTCCATAGTCGCCACGAGGTATCACAGGGAAAGGTTGAACCTATCACCCTATACATAGCGCACCACCAAGGGAGGGTGAGACACCCTATGGTCGTATGTCGCTCCAGTGAGTACCCCAAGCCCCCCCAGAGCTCCTGGGGCTCAGTGCATGCAACATGTAGGACCCTTATATAAAGGTCTCTCAACGACTCCAAGTCATTCGGGAAAATCACAAATTTGACCTTTCCTCGAGGCTTTGACAAAGTGTCTGCAACTTGTACATCAGTCTCAATGCGATGGAGCCTCCTTGTTCATCGACTTACCATATCCCAGATAAGGTAGTATCTGATGTCTATCTACTGGAGCAATCATCGAATACGAGATTCCTCAATAATCGAATCCCCCCCTGGTTGTCACAAAGGATCAGAGCAGTATTCATCATGTGTACAAATAGCTCACTGATGAGCTTCCACAACCAAGCAGCTTCACACGAGATCATACTCGTAGCTATGTATTCGGTCTCGGCAATGCTTATAGCAACCGACTTCTCTTTCCTGCTCATCCATGATATCGAAGCAGAATCCAGAGAGAACCAACATTGAGAAGTGCTCTAGCGATCCTCCACACTGCCTGCCTAGTCAGCATTCAAATAATCATGCATCTTCATATTTCCGGCAGTGTATCTCAATCCATGAGAGATTGTGCCCTGAAGATATCTCAGAAGATTCTTGGCACCAATCTAGTGAAGCTCAACCAAATATGAGCTCACCATGCTAACTGCAAAGCATATATACGGACGGAAGTTCACTAAGAACATCAATGCATATGAGTTTATGAAACTCAGAGGCATTTCCCAAATCTGGTCCAGCATCACCACCATATAACTTCTGAAAGTTAAGATCCTCGATGTAGTCACGGGCTTGCAGTTTACCATTCCATATCTGGAATCCAACTCCCTCTTACTTCTGCAAGTGAGAGGGTCTGCACCTATCTCAAATAAGTTGTTTCTCAGAAGGTGTCGGTATGAGAGGTCTATCATCCACAACCTTCAAACAATGGTTTGGATCAGCTTCACTTTTAGTGAATCTCAAGCTTCATCAAACAACTATCAATCCTCTCATATTCAGCCTGGGGTGTTTTACTTCAAGCCATAGAGGGCTTTCTTCCACCTGTATACATGAGATTCCCAATCATGAATCTCAAACCCCTCAGGTTGTTCCAAACCTGTGGACCTACTACATGAGGGGAATGGTCCCCTTGTAAGATTTTCCTTCAGTACATCTCAGACATGTACCTTCATGCTCTTCTTGAATTCAGGTATCTAAGTCACCATCTGACTCACATCGATTAGGGCCTCATAAAGTAGATCTCAGACGTTAAAGATGAGATATGTCATGATCCCCAATGGACCAGCCTGCAACTTGACACAAACTTCCAACCTTGAACCCATCAGTAAAAGCATCTTTGAAAATTTCATTTTCAAACAGGTACCTTTCCATCAATGAATGCCACCCTGTAACCTTTGACTTCCATTACCGAAATGGACACCAAGTTCTTCTTGTGATCAAGTACATAAAAGAGATTTTGTAAATGAATCGAGTTACCCTCATTCAATTGAAATTTGAGGGGTAACATTCCCTACACCATTTCATTCTCGACTGACTGCTAGGACTGCGCAATGTGCAGTTCCCACAGTGAACCAACAACCTCTGTCAACCAAAATTGCGCAATCCTTCCCATCATGAGCACGGCTTGCTGCTTGATCTTGTCTTGAAGTTGTTTTGCTTTTTAGCTGACATTTGCTGGCCATGAGTGCCCTCTCTGTCCCATAGGTACAGCAATTGTTGAGCATCTCTCTAGCAATTACACTTAACATGGCATCCAAGAGAACTGCCAAGAGCAATACTAGGGAAGCAATTGAGCAGATATCACTTGACCTACCAGTTTATGCAAATACTTAGATATTCATTGAGAAGGGTACAACACTGACATGGAAACAAATCAAAGATACTTTTGCAAAGGACTTCCAGGTAGACTTAGACGATCGGCAGGTTTATCATAGCATCTAGTAGTCAGGGTTATACAAGGTTGCATGCAGGTACCCCGCCTTCCCATGTGCGGACATCATCAGCTGGATTGTCTCACACACAGATGAACAAACTATGACATTAAGCAGTGCCAACGAGATAGAGCTTGCCACCTTCAAGGTAGAGAACTTTCAGCAAATGTATCACTTGGTCGAACCGGTGAAGCGCATGGACTCACTTTTCTATGCCACCCATAGCTATGTGAACACTAGAGACATCGTCAAGCGCTGGGTGAAAGGGCCATCAAAATTTAGACAGATGCCCACTCATGCTTACAAGACAAAGTCCCTCATGAAGGCCTACCAGTTCTTGATCATCTTTGCGTGCAGAATATATGGTCAAGAGAACACAAAAACCTTTCCTAAAGGGTGGGTAATCTTACTGGACTAGTTGGTGAATGATGGGAGGCCATTCAACTGGTCAGATCTGTTGGCCCATCAATTGAAGCTCCATGTGGCTAAGGCTCAAAATCCACCCAAGAATGAGCAAGCAAGGTTTTACATGTCTGCATACTTACTGAAAGCAATCTGTGCCCGACAGCAATTCCCTGGCATGAGCTGGACATGGACACCAAAAGAGACTGTCGTCCACATCTACTGCAAGTTGCTTTCCAACTGCAGCTATCAAGGAGTGATGGCAAGGCTAATTGACCATTTTATCATCTCGTTGTACAAGATTATCTTTGAGAAGGATCCACCTTGCATGTCCCGAGAAGCATTGGAGGCGATAATAAACATTGCAGATTGGTATGCCTCACCAGGTGGCAGCTTCATCAGAGTGATTGGCAGAGAGAAGCCTCTGCATATTCTACCAAGGTATGCCACTGACAAATTAATCATGCAAGAGGTTTCATATCACCTCGCTACAGGGTTATCAGCATGACTGCATAGGAAGAAGAAAGCGCCAAGGCCCACTCTTCCTTTGCAGATCAGGTTATACGAGATTAAGAGCTTGAAAGATGCAGATGTCGAGGCTAAGGACATAGTGAAATTCGAGTTCAGCACCAAAGACTTTAATCCATGTGATCCTCATAGTATTTGCAAGGACAACTATGCGAGAGTGTATTTTCCATGGATCCACGAGACATGTCACTGGCCAGAGGAGGACCCTCAGAGGTACTGCCATAATGCCTCCAGACTCATTGAGTTGGTCAGCTTAGCAGGAACTTGGAAAGTTTCTCTACAGAAAGCAGTAGCTCCAAAAGCAACAGCAATAGGCAACAATCTAGTGCAGGACAAGGGAAAGAGGAACATTGCTGAGAACCCAGAGGCAGAGCAAAGGCGCAAGATGAGGGCAGTTCCTATCTAGAGAAGGCAGCTTTAGCAGCAGAAGCAAAGAGGGAGCAGCTAATGAAGAGAGCAGAGCAAAGGAAGAGAGAAAAGCAGAGGCTGCAATAAGCAAAACTGAAGTTGCAAGAGACAGAGGAGAAGTTGAAGGAAGAACGGGAGTTGAGGAGGAGAGAAAGAGAAGAGATGTAGAAGCAGAAAGAAGAACAAAGGCAAGGTGCAGTGACAGAGCACACTGCACCGATACATGTTGATGAGTCAGAATAGCCAGCAGCTGAGGAAGAGAGTGAACAAATGCAGGATCAGGAGATTGCTCAGCAGATTGAGCAACTGATTGAAGTAACAAACATGGAGTTGGAACAGGAGGTGCAAAATGAAGACATTGACCTGATGTTGAGAGCACCACAAGTCGTCTCTCAGTCTCCACCACCTCCAGTCGCAGAATCAGCCCCAAGCAAGCAAGGAGATGCTGTTCTCCTTGATGATGATTTGGGCATGGATGTGTACAATCTATCATTTGATGAGTTGCAAAAGAAGATTGTACAGGCGCGAAGGAAGCACTTTTGGGGAAGTCAAAGTTGCAGAAGAAACTACTGAGGAAGGGAGTCAAAGTTGCAAGAAGTTGTTGGGGAAGTCAAAGTTGTTGGAAAGTCAAATTTGCTACTAGGTCGAACTTGCTGAACTTGCTAGAAGTTGCTAGGTCGAAGTTGTTGGGGTCGAAGTTCTTAAAAAAAGTTGTTGGAAGCTGTGAAAGTTGACTTGGTCTTGGAGGGGCCTTTGACAAGCGTTTTATGTCTTGGAATTCGTCATTTGAAGTTCTCTAAGAAGAGAAGAATTCATGTGGGTTTTCTTCTCAAGAGGAGAGGTTTTGGCCCTGGCTTACCACCTACATTCAGTGTCCTCTTGTCTCATTGATCCTTATTCTTTGGTAGTTGTTTGATGATAGAAAACACAATAATAATCAAGTTGAATAAGAAGCTAATCAAGTTAAGTAAAAAGACATCACAAGCAATTAACAAAGTAAGAGAAATCATCTAATTAAGCTTCCCGAAGATTTCTCAACATGGTATCAAAGCTAAGGTGACAAGACAAGAAGAGGTAGCTTGAAGAAGATCATCCACTTGAAAGAAAGATACATAAGGGTCGAGCAACTAAGGAGCATCTAGAAGGACCATCCATCACATCATAAGGGTCACATCATCACAACACTTGAAAGAAGAAAAAGGCGTCAAAAACCCTACCTCCATTGAAAGAAGGACTCTACATTTTGGGAAGCCTCCACATTCTACATTGTCATCCAAGGAAGGAAGAAAAAGCGTTGCCATCATCATCAAAGAAATCAAGGTGGCCTCCTTCACATTGAAGTAAAGATCACATCTCAACCATCCTTGAAGAAGATCATCAAGGACGCAACATCATCAAGAAGGCATCAAGTTGAAGATATCATCGTCTAGGAGCGTCTTCACTTGACAAGTAAGTATCTTTATATTTATGTTTGAATCTACTATCAACATGACTTCATTCTACAAGGAGAGCAACAAATTGGTTGGGTCATCAAATTTCCTTGCATTGAAAAAGAGGATAGATTTGATCCTCATAGAGAATGAAGTTATTGAATATGTTAAGGGTTCAATCTCCAAACCATCTCAAGAGCAAGCTCAAGCACTATTGAAGTATATGAAAGGGGAAATCAAGGCTCAAAGAATCCTCATAGAATCAATCAATGATTTTCTCATCCCTTATGTAGCAAAGTTGGATAAATCGAAAGATATCTATGAAAAGTTGGTAGAGTTGTTTTCCGTAAGCACTGCAAGAGAAGTCATATCCTTGAGAACCAAACTATACAAAATGAAAGTATCAAAGGAAGAAGGGGTAGCTTCATACCTTATGACGGCATCACAAATAAGAGATCAATTACAAAAACTAGGAGAAATAATGTCTCATAAAGAGATGACCATCATTGTGCTCAATGTATTACCTGATGAATGGGGCAACTTTGTATCGAGTATTTATGGAAAGAAGGAAGCCAGGCCATTCAATGAACTTTGGTCATTATGTAAGATTGAAGAAACTAGGTTAAAAGCAAAGAGCAATGTTGGATCAAATGAAAAAGTTCAAGCATATACTGCCATGGCCAGGAGAAAAGGAAAGTTTGGAGATACAATGTTATGAGTGTAATGAATATAGGCACTTTAAAAGGAATTGTCCTAAACTCAAGAAGGACAACAAGAAGAGAAAGGAAAGAAATGAAGCTCGTGTTACTGAAGAAGTGGAAGAATCAGAAAAGAAGAAATCAAAGAAGGAGGAAGTGAAAGATCTCTACTATGATTGAGATAATCTCCTTCACTTAGTTCTTTTCAATTATAGAATATGATAGAAAACATTACAAGTATGATAGGATGCATTATAGCAAGATAGAGATGACATCATCATAAAATCATGGAAGGATAGCTAAAGTAGAAAGTCTACATGGTTATAGCAGACATCATGAATGGCATCTCCATTGGAAGCATATAAGGACAACCAAAGTAGCAGTATATATGGTTGGAGAAAAGTCATCTAGCAAGATAGAGGATAAAGAAATCATCATACATCATCATCATTAGGAAGGAGCATTTGCAGAATGAGGATCATCAAGGTTCACCTCCACTAACAAGAAGCAAGTGCCTCGCAAATAGTCCACATTCCACCTTGTGTGAAATCCACCAGTAAGGTATGATGACCAAGATGTGCAACATGTCAAGTTGGTTGAAATACTTTCATCTTCAAGCAAGGAAAGGAAGTTGCTAGAAGGAAGTCTAGGTGACCAAAAAAAAGAGGAAGAGGTATGTATATATTTGATAGATAAAGTCATGTCATCATATAGTCGCAAAAAGAATGATTGAATGCTCTGTCTCATAAGCATGATTGAAGAAGAAGAAACTCTTCAATTAGAATGATGCATGAAGGCATGTAGACAATGTACCTTTAACTCTTCTACATATTGATAAGATGAAATCAACATAATATGACCTCATATGGAATATGAGGTGGATGACAATCATGGTTCCCATGTTGAAAGAACAATGTAAAGAAGATCCTGAGGAAAGCAATATGTGAAGAAAGGAAGAAGAGTATGTGAAAGATGCAACTATAGTCACGTAAGATAGGATAAGCGATCAACATCCAATAACTAGAAGAATTGGCTATGACATCTCCATGGAAGAAAAAGGTATGAAGACCCTAATACGTATACTGCAAAAGAAAAATCTTGGTAATTAATGTCTTGGAGATTGATTCATACATGTGCAGGATGTTGATGTTGCAAGAAGTTGATGTCATGACGAAAGACCATCATAAAAAGGTAACTTTGGTTTGATGTTCATTTTGAATTTTGAAAATATTTGGTTGGGTTAAAACAAGGCTGCTGAAAGAGGGTTGTAGAAGTCACCTACAACTAGTACTCATGAGATTAGATGGAAGATCCTAAAATAAACATGACTTGGAAGAGGTAGTTATACGAAGGAAAGTCAGATGTGGACTAGAAGATCACTTTCTGATGAAGAAAATGATGACGACTATTGGTTCAACCCTATGGTGTTGAGAAATCTATGGCATCAATGGTTAAGTGATTTCTTTGCTTTTGATAACTGCTTGTGATAGTCTTTTGAATGTTAATTATAATCTTCTCTTTTCTTGTACTTATTATTGTGTTATTTTCATCAAGACAATTACCATATCATGAACAAATAGAGAGACAAGAGATAGTATGTAGGCTTGTTACCCAGGGCCAAAACCTCTCACCTTTTGACCATGACAGTAAACCTTGACACTAGAGTCCTCCCAAGACCAAGTCACTAGCCTCTTTCTGACACTGCTTCTTCTTCTTCCTCTTTTCGACTTCCCTGAGAAATTTGGTCTTCTTCTTCTCGACTTCCTTGAGAATCTAGGTCTCAAGAGAGAGACCTAATACACTACTACTCAACTCCTTCTAGCAAGATCTTTTACCCAAACAAGATCACTCTAACGTGGATGCAAGTTCCTCGACCTTCTTCTGGCACCTTCGTACCTTTTGGCTTCGCACGTGGGAGGATATATTACCCAAAACAGTCCTCTACAAACTTCGCTTCCTTTTCCTCTTGCTTCGCTGAGATAGAGGTTTCTTGGAGTATGTTTTTCGCACTTCCTTTTAGACTTCCTTGACCGAAGATAATATATTTCAAGTGAGGCCGACTACTTGTATATATACATGTTTGCCCATGTCCTTTAGGCCGACTTTACCTTGGAGAGAAGTTGACTTCATCTTCTTGATTCTTCCTTCGTTGTAGGCTGATTTCATGAGGGCTAGTGACAAGGTCTTGGAGGATGCCTTTAAATAGACAAGTGTGACTCTTTACAATGTGTAACATGTCTTCATTACACGACAATGACTCTTTATACTTTTATGACTACATGACAAAATTCCTAAGGGCTCTCAAAGGGGGCCTATACTAAAAATAAAATCCCTTGCAATAATTTTATTTTTCTTCTTTACATCGCTTACATAAAATCATAATTACATGTCATTATGAAGACCAAACCTAGTTACACTTTACAACACTCCCTCTTAACTAGGGAGGTATTCATAATGGTACTTGGTTATTCTCAATCTGAAGAATTTCTCATAAGAAGAATCGAACTGGTAACCCATTTGATTAGCATCATATCAACCAGCATTGTCACATAGTAAGGCCTTGACTAACAGCTCTATCTCTCCACGAGATCTGAGCACAATGTTGGCGAGACCTAATGATGTATAGACACTCTCATCATCATTGTCTCTCTCGAAACATACCCCACCCGAGTTCTCAGGGTGTGTTCCATGAGGACTATTCTTATCTTGGGCTCCCCAGCCCTCAAAGAATATCGGTCCTCCACAACTCCTCTTATTTTAGATGCCCTATCACATCATCAAAGGGTATCGGATGCCAAATGATTATCCAATCCTCTATTCTGTCTTCCCAAGTGAAGACAAGAATAATTTGTCTATCTCTCCCTCTCAATTAGGGACCTACAGCAACTCCTCAACTGCTAGAAGAATTCCTTCCTTCGATGTCATGTATTTTTCTTAGTCCAAGGAGCCCTCTTGCTTTGGGAATTTCTTCATAGGGCACAGACCATCTATCACTTTCACCCATGAGTTAGTCAAGTCATCATCCTTCTCATCAAAAAGTGAACTATTGGTCTACATCTGGTATTGCTTCATGTTATGCTACCTTCATCATGCTTTCCTTTCCGGAAAGGTCTTTTATATTTCAATGTAATTATCTAGGAAGATTTCCATAGTTCTTCCCTTTAGTAGTCCTACAAAAGCTCATCCAAATACTAGTTCATAAATAAGTAATGAACACTTAAATCATAATTACCTTTGTGAAGGTTTTTCACCATGACATCTTCCTGTAGGCATTAGCATCTTGCATACATGTTGACACATCTCCAAAATAATGTCAAGGGTCTCCATCTTTTCCAGACTTCCATCAGAGTCTTCATATTTTTCTCTAAGAGATCTAAATTGGCAACGTCTCTAAAGTCTCTAAGGAAGGGGAATGGGTCGTCAAGTCCACACTAATCTGGAGTTCGAGGAAACGTTACTCCCAGTATGTCTCTTGGTGACCCTAGCCAATGGGAGCACCAGGGAGAACCAGGGAGAAGTATGTAAATCACCAAACAATATAAACAAGATATGGTTAAGGAGGAGACTGGATAATGAGGGCACGATGTCTACGGGCCTCCTACATGTAAAGGGTTAGACATCTATGGTCTAAGTATCGAAAGAAACTGAAGAAGGTCTGGATCCCCCTAAACAAGCAATGAAATCTCCCAAAAATCTTATAATAAATAGGGTAATCGAATATGAAAAGCTCCTCAATCCCAATCTCTCAAAGATGGCACAATTGGCAAATCTTGTTTGATTAGCGAATCTGTTGGTCAGTCTCAATCCACAATCTATGATAGCTAACTCTGAATTGTTCCAAGAGGATCCAAAGGGCATAAATCCAATGGTGAAGAATGTAATGGGGTTGAATAATGAGTCGATTCCTCATCATCATGAAGTGTTTGTTAGCCATATGGGGTAAGTTATCAATCCAATCGCAACCATTAAGTATGTATAAAACGATCTCCATAAAGAAATTAGGGGGAAATTTGGTCTTGCCTTCGGCCACCATCTCTCCATTTCAATTTGCAGTGGTTTCTAATTGAGGTTTGGACCACCAAATGCCATGAGGTTTCTAAATTTGGAGTTAGGAGTCAGGTTAATAGACATTTCGCTAGATTTGGGATCAGATAACAATGGAGCAGTATTAATGGGTGATTTCTTAATGTTGGATCTGCATTAGTCAGCGATGGCATATCAACAAGCTCAAGAGTCAATATATAAGTGCTAATCTTTACCTGATGTCCTCCTTTATGGGGAATTTGGAGACTGTAATTAAGTCATTGCCCTAAAATTTTGGGATCAGATAACATTGGATGTGTGTTAGTAGGTGATGGCATATCAACAAACTCATAATACATAAGCGCTAATATTTTCTTGATGTCATCCTTTATGGATGTTTGTTCAGACAGTTAGATTGTATATATTCTCAAAATTACTGAGACTTGTTGGTATCTTCTAATTGTTTACCACCCCCCCCTCTTCCTTGATGTCATGACTCATCCTTGATGTTTGTTCATAAAGTTAGATTCTATAAGCCTCAAATTACTAAGACTTATTACTCTCTCTCTCTCCCTCTCTCTCCCTCTCTCTTCCTTGATGTTTGTTCATAAATTTAGATACTATAAGCCTCAAATTACTAAGACTTATTACTCTCTCTCTCTCTCTCTCTCTCTCTATATATATATATATGCACATATAATTACCCAATTGACAACAGCAATTACACACATATAATTGTTGTTGTCATTTGGGTATAGCTTGAATGGTTATGAAGAAAAGTTGTTATCCTGTCCACCTGGGTTCAAATACCACTTTGCTCTTAATGAGCTGATTATTGATGAGCTAAGAATGATCTATTTATGAGTTGTTTACCTGGCAGTGTGTCCTGAAGAATCTGGGGTTTACCCTTCATACCGTCCTTGACATGAAGTAAAGTGGCCAAGAGGTTTCGCTGGATACATGTTACCTGGAAAAAAATGCATGTATATAATTGTTGTTGTAATCATGTATTGCCAGCATAAATTGTCAATCCAGACCCAGCCATTTTAATTGTGTATTAAAAATTATCTAGAGAAAGAGAGCTGGAGGAAATTTAATCTTGACTTTGACCACCATCTCTCCATTTCAGTTTGCAGTGGTTTCTAATTGTGGTATGGACCGTCAATTGCCATTAAATTTATAATGGATTATTTTATACCGCTCAGCCCTGTGAGCATGGCTCAGTGTCTCTTGGTTTGGTTGGCTTGTAATTATTCAAGTTTCGAATAAAGTTTTGATATCAGCTTTGTGTATATGTAATTTAAGACCCAGATGGTCCGAGTAAGGATTTTGGGTTATCTGCCCTTGGCATTAGTTAATCCTCGACTCCTTGCCTTTCTAAATATTAAACTCCCGCTACAAGGAAATGTTTACCATTTGGAGACTAGACAGACCCTTAACAAGCTACTTATAGACTGATCATTAGACTATGCATAAGCCAGCTAAATATAAAATAAAACCATGTTTAAAACTAACTACGTCAGCAGACTATGTAACATTATACGACAAGAGACATTTTGACCCCTTCTAGAAAGTATGTAGACATTCTGACCCGTTCCAGAAAATATCATCGGTTACTTGACAATCACTTGAAAAATTATAACCAAATGCCTAAGTAAATTGAAAGGGCTTTTTAAAGATGTGCTTCTCCAACGCCCATAATATGGACTTAAACATGAAAGTTGCATCCCTCTAGAAACAGCCCATAACACATTTTCACGGTATCGATACCTTCGGATACCTTTATAGATATCAGTTTAGGTTTGAGTTTTTTGTCTCTGAATTTTTTGAGACCTTACGCTTCGCAGGCACCTGATCTCACCCTTGAGCGAGGATTAAATTTATATTTTATTATGGTGAAATCTTCCTTAAAATAAATACAATTTTCTCTGTGATAATATTGTTTAAACGTTTTTATCCGATAATATTGTTTAAAACCCTTAATGGTAAACGCCTTAATAATTATTATTAGTCGTCGGTGAACTTTCCAATGTAGCTGTGTGAGAGTGTTTTCCGTTCAACTAGTGAGAACTTCACCCATAATCAGAAATCCAAGCAGTTACAGACAAAAAATCACTCACAAGAATGTCAAATTGTGAAAGCCTACATTGGAATATAATTATTAATAATCCATCTGTAAAATTACCTTATTGATAACAATTTTTTATCTACAATGGCCAAAATGTGTTCCAGCCCAAATTTATTTACCATTGTATCATAATTTCCCTATAGAATACTAGGGGTTGAGTATGATTAGCATACCTTAACCCCTCCACCTACTAATCTCTGTATCACGGCCGGCACTCCGCCATCTGTCATGACAAGCCTGGAAAGAAGCTTCCCCGCTTCCAAATTCAGCCATGGCGGAGGTGAAGAAGGGGAAGGACACTCTTTCTGCCCTAGCAAAGTCAACAAAGCTCCAACCATATCTCCAACCACAAAAATTCCCATCGCCTGCTCAAGTTTACCCGCGGCAATATTCCTCCTCCGCTTCTCCAGAGCAACCGCTTCGGCTTCACACACTGCCCCTGCTTCCAAAGACGGGCCATATGCCACTTGAAGAAGCCCTGCTATTATATCGACTAAATAATAATTCCGCACCACCAAGGCTACGCAGAAGCCTTTCTCCTTCTCCATATCCATATCCATTGCGAAAGAAAAGAGGAGGTTGCAGGAAGTTAGCAGGATGCCTTCGGAGGAAGACTGAGGAGGCGGAATGAGATTGGAAACAGACAACCCGGGAGAAATAACTCCTGCTTCTTCTTCTTCCTTCTTCTGGCGGGGAAGGCCTACGCCCGGGCTGAGATAGGGCGATATACCCCACCGGACGATAAGCTCCACTATGGCTCTCACCACTGCCCAGTCTCTTAAATTTAATGCTTCCATGGTACTAGAATTGGCGTGGAAGGCTGAAGCCAATGTGTAGGAGAGACCCAGATCTCGGGCCACATCAGTCTGCCCAGAAGAAGATAGCCTAGATAACAGACTTCGGGCTTGTTTCAGTGCATCCTTACTATTCAATTTGCTCTTACTCTGCTCCATGGGATCTTGCTCCACTCTGCTGCAGGGGAAGTTGCTTCTAACGTTATTTAAATACCTGCCGACACCGTTATTTAAACTCCCGCGGTTAAAATTCAAGTTGATGGTCTGCTCATGCGAAGTCTAGCTTGGAACTTCTGCCGCCTGGGCTCTATCCAAATGGTTAATCGTGCGTCTGAGACTCTCTTTAAATGGTTAGAATCGTCGGGAGCATTTCCCACAATTATTATATAAGTTCAAGGTCACGGAGTCGGGAGCATTTCTAAGGTTATGGTCAAGTCAAAAGCTTATGGTTTGTGGCATAAGGGACCATTTTTATGTGATTTGATTGCTTGAGGTATATATATTTTATCTCTAAGCATATATATATTTTTTTTGGTTTTCAACATGTGATTTTTTTTTAGGAGGAACAAAGAGTAAAAGGTATTTTTATCATCTTTATAAGTGAAGAGTTCTTTTTAAATGATAATAGCTTTGCTCAATATGGTAATGTTTGTTATGAATATAATCTATATGGTTAAGAAGTTGCTCTCTGAAGTATGTTGATGGCCTGCCATGAACCCTTATTTTTTTGTTCCTTTTTTAGCATGATGATAGGGTTAATTGCTAAGTGACACGAGAACCTTTAAGGACGTGATTGTTGAGCAACTACTTAGTACTCTAGCCTCAAAAGGAATGAGTGTCATAGGGTCGGAGCCTATCAGTGACTTGAGCCTTGACTAAGGTGAATCGAGTAGCAAAACCTTAGGAAGCAAGCTTCTAAATGGTTGGATGGCCAAAAAAATAGTAAAGCCCGGCTACAAAGTCACCTTCTCCAATGTTGGTAACTGCATTCAATACATGCTTGACCACTCAACCATTGGCAAATTCATGGGAATCTAGCCATCCAAAGAAGCCCTCAAATGATAGGTCAATATTAGCTAGAAAACAAAAGGGCACAATGACCTTAAACTATGGTCCAAAGGCCATTTCACAACGATGTTCATCTATGTGGAAGATATAAAATCAAACTTTTAAAAGGCCCCTATTTCTTTCAAAACAGTTGGTCTTCATCTCAAATATTGGACAAAGTACTTTAACCTTGAGAAATAAACCTTCATGGAGGCACATGTTTGGATTCGCTTATGCTCCTCGCCCCAAGAAATCCTTGAAGGGATTGGCAACACTTTCGACTCCTTTATAAAAGGTATCAAATATCACTAAACAACAGTGTTGCACCTCTCATGATCGAATCTTTGTGTACATGAATGTTACAGGGGCCCTCTTGGAATCCATATCTATATGGTATGAAACTTGGAATGGATTTGGACCATAGACTATGAACACGTCCCTCTCTGATCCAAAAGTGTCATGAGAGTGTTCATTTATTCTATAATTATCCTCTAAATAGTCCAAGAAACAAAGACAAAGCCAAATAAGCTATTGATAATGAGAGTTTCACCAAGGTGCATGACAATAGGAAATTAGTAAAGAGGCATATCAATCCAAGACCCTCTAACCCCAAACCTACCGCCAAGAATAGCTTCGAGGCACTAGCCAATGAAGATAAAGATCGTCAACTCCATGGGGAGATACCAAGTGACCCCAAGTCAACTCCCAAACCCAATTACCCTAATCGAAGTTGATCCCAAACACCAAAAAATAGATTCAAATATTCATTCTCCTAGACCGTGATGTTCCCTTGAGACAATATTTGGCTAGGAAACTATGTAAAGGCACCAATAATGATTTTTTTATACATTCTAGTTCAAGTTGGTCTATGTTAAATGAATGGTATAACAATGTCTTTTTAGGTATCTAATCAAAAGGCAAGCTTCCAACTAAGGCATGTGAAAAATTGATTTAATCTGAGGTGGAAAGAAGAAAACAAGGAAATCTAACAGATACTATAACATTGACCGAGTGTTTTAAAACCTGTTATTAAAGAAAGCACAGAGGAATAAAATTCTTAAGGTTTTAAAACATAAAAAGAACTTCAATTGTATAAAATATCAACAATAATCTAATCAGTGATTCATATGTGTGATAAAAACAAATTGATCCAATCATAAATCTTCGTGTACAACATAACCATGCCAGAAGTTAGGGAAATCAAATATCAATTTATCTTCTTAGGGATATTTCACATAACTTGAAATAATTGCATTGATGAAAACAAAGCGTAAACTCACACAAAAAAATTGTTACAAAGTGATACACTGCCAATTGTTGAAAGATGAATCTTTTGATTAAATGTGTGGGAAATATTGTCCTCAAATACAGAATATGTTTTACCATTTCTTGAGCTCTTCTTTAGTTTTTATACAAAAATAAAATATTATAACAAATTATTGTTGCAAAAAGAAACTTTATAGGAACAAACTCATAAAAATAGAAATAAATTACAAAAGTCCAATAACATCTATTTACTTGCCCTCTTTCCAGCTGCAATTCATTAATGGGATCAAGAAGATCTAGGGGAAAATTTAGCCAACCAGTCCTAATATGACCCGTATAGTTGTGTGACATCATCTTTTTGTATGTTATAACCAAATTTGTGAACTTCTTATACGTGGGAGTAGTTGGAAATATGACTTTTACTTTACATTGAATGTAACAATCATCCATCAGTTTATCCACTACAATTGGTCCCTTCAACGTTCCACTCATATTTGAAAATTTAGTGAATTCTTCCTTGGTTCTCAATAAGGTTTCCTTATATGCATCTAGAGACATCATACTTCCATATTGATCCCAACATGAAGGTAAGCCCATTTCCTTCAAAATATTGAATCTAATATTAATGAATCAACTTATTTCTTAACAATTTTGCATTTATCTCAAGCTTGTTGTACGAAGGTCCTCTTGGCTAGCACTTTATTAACCTCCATTTTCACATATGTCCTGTCATCTACACCTAAAGTCATCAATTGTTCTCGATTTTTGTTGCTTAGAAACTTCATTATTCTATTAGCAATTTAGGGTTTGTCTCCTTGTCCCTCTGAATCTTGTTAATAGTTCGTTCAGTCTGATAAACCATATATGAATATTCTCTTGTGATCGTAAATAATCCCCACATCTTTGATATATTGGTTATTATATCATCCCATAGAAATTTCCTTGCTTCTGATGCAGGAGCATCTAGCCCAAGAAAACTTATTGTATTCTAGTAGACATAGGGGTATTGTGTTTTCAAGGAAGTTGGGTCCCTAAGACTGAATTAAATGTAATTATTAATGTTTTGAGTGATTTTAATGAGAGAAGCTAGAGTAGGGAATTAATTGAATATTGTGAGGCTTTATTGTAAATGTTCTCGAATGTAGGAGAACATGAGAGATTTAGGATAGTTGAGAGATTGAGGGATTGAGAATTGATTATAAATCCTAGATTAGGATTCAGTTCATGATTTCAGGAACAAGAAGGAGATTTAGGAAATTTGTTAAGAATTTCATGGATCTAAACCAGGAATTGGTTTTAGAGTCCTTATGTATAGATGTTACCCTAAGAGGCAAAAAGAGGGGTGAGATAGGTTAGATGTTTGAGAGAGGCTAGATAGATAGTAGAGTGTGGTTTTGAAGCCTACGGGCAGATTTGTAAATCAAAGGCCATTGTAAAGAAGAATCAGGCCTGAGGGACAGAAATTTCATTCTGTAATTATTCGTTTGTATTTATATATACAATGATTGAGTAGAATTGTATAAATGTGTAATTAGAGTGTTGAGTGGTGGATTAACTGTTTACCCGATATTGCATAAAATAAATATATGCAGGTGGAGTTGTGGCAAATGCTCAGAGGAAGAGAAGAGGCAGAGGACCCAATTGGAGAACCAAGTGATGCTATGGGATGACTGTGATATAGAAATCACAAAGGTTAGTTCAAGCGGGACTTAATTTCGTAGCAGAAGGGTGGAAACAACAAAGAATGGGAACCATTAAAGGAAACCCGAAAACCATAGAAAACTGAAGAAAAGGCGCAAAATCTAAGTAAATAGGCAGACGGAGAAATGGAGTGTTAACACTCAGTAGCCGTTAGATCTGGAAGATTAACGGTCGAGATTAAATCGCATCAAAGGACAACCTTTTAAAGTTATCAGAACCGAGCCTTGGAGGATTGCAATGAACAAGCATCAATTGTTCGTGGACCGTTGGATCGTGACCAGATCAACGGTCATGATTTAAATCACAATTGGAAGTCGGAGACACCAAGGGTCAGCAGCGATGTTTAGCGGTGTTGCGATATCGCTGATAGCAATAAATCAGCGGTCGGAGATCGGGATTATCGGCGATCGAGCGTCAGGGGCTTCAGAGATTGGAAGCGGATGGTAAGGGCGGACCTGATATTTCTATAGATGCAACTGTCATGGTTAGAAATCTGGTATTGTGTTAATTGCATATCGAATCCAGAGGAGGCCTATGTTAACGATACCCGCGAAAGATTAAGGAGCGATTGCGATAAGGGTGCATTAGAAATTGTGCAAGGGCCGTACAAAAGGCGGAAAAAGGTATGTTTCTGCAAGTAATTCCTTTGTAATACTTTATTACGAAATATAGCGTCGAGGGAAGGTTTTATGAGTTAATCAATGTTAGCAATTGGAAAGACTACATATATATATATGGGACTAAGGATTGATAAATGGTTATGAAGGTTTAATGAAGATTTAAATGGGTAAATGAGTCCCAATAGGAGGAATTATAATGAAGGACTTTAATAAAGTCACGAATGAAGGATAAAGGGTGATTTAAGTCCCGATACATACATTTGAACGAAGGATGAGAGTATATTGGGTTGACTAAACATTCCACATAGAGATTTATATTAAAGTGGGCCTTAACCATTCATGATTGAAGATTTAACTCAGCTGTGAGTTAAATTCCCGGGACATATAGCTATATGCATAAAGGGGTTACCCTGCATCATTTGGTATCAGAGCATAGTTGTTATTGGAACAATTGATAGCAAAACAGAATAAGGGAATTTTGTAGAAAGGGATTTAGAACAAAAGTTGTGTTTTAAGATGTATATGCAGACAAGGAAGGATCAGATTCTAATATGACAGAAGGTAGACACACAGAGATAAAGTGCAGCAGAACTTGTAGATGCAAGAAACTGAGGACAATCCACTCAAAGTTCAGGTAAATGGTGGCACAAGATCATGCAGAGATGTTGGAGGTGAGATAACATGTTTTGTTTGATTTTATTTGAAGATGGAAGAGTTGTGGTTTATATTGATGCACAGGTAACAGCATAAGAAGGTGAGAAGGTTACAGCAATAGCCTAAGAGTAAGGAGTGCTCAAATGATTCAAGAGGAAAGAACCAGAGTGATGCTGAAAGACTAAGCTCAGAGGAGAGAAGCTTAGTGAAGCATATGTAGCAAGGAGGAGACTTGTTACTGCAAAAAATTGTTGTAGTTCACAAAGGTAATTCCACAAAGGATGTGGGTAGAATTGCCAAGGTAATGAAGGAAGCTGGTAAGACTTTCTAATTGAAAGAAGAAGTGGTCAGAACCAAGTATTTCATGGTGATTGAAATACAAGAGGATAATTGTGTTCTTGAGGAGGTGCAGGTGAGTTGAAGCCTAAAGAAGCAGAGAAGAGTGCTCAAAGGAGGTTCCAGAGATAGAGAACCAATTGCTTGCCAAAAGACTGAGCGAGGAGAGCTTGGTGAGGTAAGTTTTAACAAGGAGGACTTGTTGTTGCAGAGACTTTAGTGCAGCTCATAGTGAATGAGTGAGGAACTCATAGAAAGAGGAAGATGGCTACTGATAGTCATAGTAGAGGTTTTGAGGAAGACCATAGCAGAATGGAGGTGAAGGAAGAGGATGCCAAGGCAAATGGCATAAGGATAAGTCAAGAGGAGCTTGACAGAGAGATTGTAGAAGTGAAAGAACAACTTGATGTATTGATAAGGATACTTGAGGAAAACCATAGACAAGGTTGGGTCTTGAGGAAAAATCCAGTGAAGTGGCATAAATTACAAAGAAGACTATAAAAGAAGAGGAGTTAGCAGGTGAATATGCAATTAGTAAAGGAGCTAATTGTTGGGTTGTGTTATATTCTTTCCACGACTAGCCCACGTAGTTAACTGGGGGGTTACAGGGGGGCGGATCTCCCCCTTCGTTGCGCCGATTGCGTAGCGGGGGAGTCACAGGGGGTTTGAAGGGTGCAGGCAACCCCACTCTATGGGATTTGGAAAATTTTGGTTTTGGAACCTATGTTAGGTTGGGCAGACCCACCTATGGTTTTGTGCATGATTTTCGCACATGTTTTTGGACGCGATGGTTTTCGGTCCATGGTTTTGGACGCGATGGTTTTTGGTCCATGGTATTGGATGCTTCGGCATGTATAAATAACATTGAAAGGAACACAAAGAAAAATCAAGCTGGTAGTCCCGGTTTTGGGATCCAGGGGAAAATCTATGTGTATGTGTTTTATGTGTTATGCTCTCGCATTGTTTATTTTATGTGTTCTATAATTCGTATGCAGGTAATTTTTGTACGGGGTTAAAACCTACATAATGAAGCTTGAACAGGTACTGGATGTTCAATTGAGGTCTGAAGAACTCAGAGAAGCTGAATTGGAAATGGAAGTATCCATTTGTGAACCAGAGCAGGGCGAAGTTTTGGGTGAAGATGAAGACTTGAAGACTGAAACTTCAAGTGAGGGCAAAAGGTCTGAAGATTTTAAATCTGATAAATTGTGTCTGTTTACACGTGAAACATGTAAAGAAGGACAATTTGCTGATATTGTCATAAAAAGGGAAGAAGACAGGCATAATCTAAATTTTGTTTTAAAAGAGGAAGTCGAGAAGGATATCAAGCAATCAAGTAAAGGACTTGATGAGATTGAGGAGAGGACCATCGAAATATTTCTAAGTCATATGAAGGGCTTGGAAAAAGCAAGAGAAATTGGTGGTTGAATCATCAAATGAGGTCATGATGTCTTGTTGTTTTACAACTGACAGGTTGTGTATGAATGCAGGTATTGCAGAAGATAAACCATTTTATGGAAATGACTTGAATGAAGTTGAAAATTACCAGGTAAAGTATGATAATGACTATCTTTCAAATGAAGATCAAGTTGAGTTATTACAGCAAAAGGAGTTCATAAATTCCATGCTTAGTGGAGGAAATGTCTTCAGTAGGGATGAGACAGTTGTGCCTTGTGATAAGAAATTTGCTATTGAAGAAAATAACGAGGAATTGATTTTCTTAAATGATCAAAGGGAGAGTACAGATATCTAAAAATGTCAAAGAGATGGAGGATCAGAATTTTATTCTAAACAAGAATGAAGAATTAGTGTCAATAAGTTATGCTTGTGACAAAGAAGAAGATAGTGAGGATTGTACAGAGCTTGTGGGAGAAATTCCAAGTGAGATGGCAAATTTGTGGCAGGAGTTAAGTCTTTTGGAGAAAAGGCTAGAAGACCAAAAAGTAAGTGTTCGGGTTGTAAATTCAGAATTGAACGAGAAGGAAGGAGTTCACTACAATGGACAAAGGCAGAAAGACATCATAGAAGTAGATGGTGTGGAGGAGAGACTAGTTGATAGTCTCATGAATTTTGTTGAAAATTCAAATCAGCATACTGATGTGCTGATAAAGGAGGAGAAAACAGAGAAGCAAGCTGAATTGTTGCCAAAGAAAGAAAAGGCACAGAAGCCTTATGATTTTTATTTTAACAAGTGTTTTATGAATGCAGGTTTAGTTGCAGGTGCTGGAGGAAATTTGGCACAAATGAGCAGCCAAATAAAAATGGAAGAAGAAGACTCTATGGAAGAATTCAATCCATGGAACAGATGTGTTCAAGTGTTGGAAGGAATGTTGGACAATCATAATTCAATGTAGAAAGAGATGATCATGAAAGAGGGTAAGGATGTAAGGGTGGCAGTAAGGAACCAACAACTACATGATGGAAGTAGCCAACAACATTTTGAAGAATTGGTGGACAAAAACAACAACTGAAGCAGAAGGAAACAAATAGCAGTAAGTGGCAAAGTATGAACCAGTCCAAGGATGTGCTAGACTCATAAATTGAAGAAATGTGGCAGTTAATAATGAAACAGGCCATAGGGAGGAAAATGATAGCAGCAGGAAGAATGATCAATCGGAGTATGAACCTGATTGACAAGGAGAGGAAGATAGAGCAGAAAACAACAAACATACAGCAGCAGCAAAGGAGCAACGCATTTGGGCAGCTACAAACTAAAGTTTGGGACCCTAGAGGGTTTATATCAACATATGAAGAACATGATCAGGAGATCATGGAAATTTTCTACTTTGGGAGTCGGATGCAGGAGCATCCAGCCCAAGAAAACTTATTGTATTCTAGTAGACATAGGGGTATTGTGTTTTCAAGGAAGTTGGGTCCCTAAGAGTGAATTAAATGTAATTATTATTGTTTTGAGTGATTTTAATGAGAGAAGCTAGATTAGGGAATTAATTTAATATTGTGAGGCTTTATTGTAAATGTTCTCGAATGTAGGAGAACATGAGACATTTATGATAGTTGAGAGATTGAGGGATTGAGAATTGATTGTAAATCCTAGATTAGGAGTCAGTTCATGATTTTAGGAACAAGAAGGAGATTTAGGAAATTTGTTAAGAATTTCATGGATCTAAACTAGGAATTGGTTTTAGAGTCCTTATGTATAAATGTAAGCCTAAAAGGCAAAAATAGGGGTGAGATAGGTTAGATGTTTGAGAGAGGCTAGATAGATAGTAGAGTGTGGTTTTGAAGCCTACGGGCATATTTGTAAATCAAAGGCCATTGTAAAGAAGAATCAGGCCTGAGGGACAAAAATTCCATTATGTAATTATTCGTTTGTATTTATATAAACAGTGATTGAGTAGAACTATATAAATGTGTAATTAGAGTGTTGAGTGGTGGATTAAGTGTTTATCCGAGATTGCATAAAATAAATATATGCAGGTGGAGTTGTGGCGAATGCTTAGAGGAAGAGAAGAGGCAGAGGACCCAATTGGAGAACCAAGTGATGCTATGGGATGATTGTGATATAGAAATCACAGAGGTTAGTTCAAACGAGACTTAATTGCGCAGCAGAAGGGCGGAAACAACAAAGAATGGGAACCATTAAAGGAAACCCGGAAACCACAGAAAACTGAAGAAAAGGCGCAAAATCTAAGTAAACAGGCAGATGGAGAAATGGAGTGTTAACGCTCAGCAACCATTAGATCTAGAAGATTAAAATTTGAGATTAAATCGCATCAGCGGAGGACCTTTTAAAGTTATCGGAACTGAGCCTTGGAGGATTGCGATGAACGAGCGCCGATTGTTCGTGGATTGTTGGACCATGACCAGATCAATGGTCACAATTTAAATCGCAATCGGAAGTCGAAGATCGGGATTATCGGTGATTAGGCGTCGGGGGCTTCAGAGATCGAAAGAGGATGGTAAGGGTGAACCTGATATTACTATAGACGCAACCGTATATGGCTAGAAATCTAGTATTGCGTTAATCACATATCAGATCCAAAGGAGGCCTGTGTTAACGATACCCACGGAAGAGTGAGGAGCGATTGCGATAAGGGTGCATCAGAAATTGTGCAAGGGCCGTACAAAAGGCGGAAAAAGGTATGTTTCTGCGGGTAATTCCTTTGTAATACTTTATTACAAAATATAACGTCGAGGGAAGGTTTTATGAGTTAATCAATGTTAGCAATTGGAAAGACTATATATATATATATATATATATATATATATGCGGCTAAGGATTGATAAACAGTTATGAAAGTTTAATGAAGATTTAAATGGGTAAATGAGTCCCGATAGGAGGAATTATAGTGAAGGACTTTAATAAAGTCACAAATGAAGGATAAAGGGTGATTTAAGTCCCGATACATACATTTGAACGAAGGATGAGACTATATTGGGTTAACTAAACATTCCACATAGAGATTTATATTAAAGTGGGCCTTAACCATTCATGATTGAAGATGTAACTCGGCTGTGAGTTAAATTCCTGGGACAGATAGCTATATGCATAATCCATGCATACTGTGGGTAAAGCAGGGGTTACCCTGCGTCAGCGGCGATGTTTAGCAGTGTTGCGATATCGCCGATAGCGATAAATCGTCAGTCGGAGATCAGGATTATCTGCGATCGGGGGCTTTGGAGATCGAAAGCGGATGGTAAGGGTGGATCGAATATTACTATAGACGCAACCGTATATGGCTAGAAATCCAGTATTGCGTTAATCGCATATCAGATCCAAAGGAGGTCTATGTTAACGACACTCGCGGAAGAGTGAGGAGCGATTGCGATAAGGGTGAATCGGAAATTGTGCAAGGGCCGTACAAAAGGCGGAAAAAGGTATGTTTCTACGGGTAATTCCTTTGTAATACTTTATTACGAAATATAGCACCAAGGGAAGGTTATGAGTTAACCAATGTAGAATTGGAAGACTATATATCCTAATATATATATATATATATATATATATATTATATATATATAAAATATATATAGATAATATTAATATATATATAATATATATATATATATATATATTATATATTATAATATATAGATATATATATATATGTGGCTAAGGATTGATAAACGGTTATGAAGGTTTAATGAAGATTTAAATGGGTAAATGAATCGCGATAGGAGGAATTATAATGAAGGACTTTAATAAAGTCACGAATGAATGATAAAGGGTGATTTAAGTCCCGATACATACATTTGAACGAAGGATGAGACTATATTGAGTTAACTAAACATTCCACATAGATATTTATATTAAAGTGGGCCTTAACCATTCATGATTGAAGATGTAACTCGGCCGTGAGTTAAATTCCTGGGACAGATAGCTATATGCATAATCCATGCATACTGTGGGTAAAACAGGGGCTACCCTGCGTCAACTTCAAACAAAGATTGTGTTCCCACTAGCTAATCTTTCAACTAATCTATTTATTTCTATAGTCTCACATTTAAATCTTGATCAATGTTAATGGTTGGATTCTTCTCACCTATTTCTCCCTTGAAGTCATTTATTTCACAATTTTTCAAAGTGATTATTTGCTTGAGATTTTTTATTTCAATATATTTAATACTTAATGCTGAAATGGTGTTAGCAAGCTTCTCTAAAGGGTCAATTTCTATTGTTGATGGTGTTGAAGTTGTTAAGGCACTGTCATACAAACATGTTCTGACTTTTCCTTAATGAAAATTTCAATATGTTGTGCATAATTCTCAAATTGCTTATTATGTTCAATTATTAAAGGTAATAATTGTTCCTTTTCTTTCTATGCAACTTCTAACTTAGAATTCAAAACACGCTTAGTTGTTGGAATCTTGAGTTTTCAAGTATTTGGATGTCAGCATCCCTGGATTTTATGAAAACTTGTACAACAATGCAATCGTTTGGATTTACTCCTAGTCTTACTATAATCTACTCCAGTTCTTCAATCTTCATTTGTTTAGTTATGGTTGCAATATTCTCATGCTTTAACTAATTTGTAAACTTTTTTAGTGTTGATTCCAACTTGGAGACATTTAAGGTAGTATACGTTAGACTTTTGAAAACTATTTCTCCAGTCTTCCTATGCAAATCAATTTAATCCACCAGATGAATTTTATTCAAATCAATGGAAAACTTTGTTTGCCTTGTAATCCTCTACAAATTTGACAATTTGGGCCTTTGAATCTAGTACTTCCATATTAGGTTGTCCTTTTTCATAATCCAAGGGAGAAAGTAACTTGGTTTGTGATGATCTTGAACCTTGCTTCTGTAATTTTGTATATGAATCATGTTTCATCTTGAGTTTTTTGTTTTTTATTTCCATAAAGTGAGAGTACATATTTTCTTGCTTTCCTCTTGAAGGAGAAGCACCAGAAGATGGTGGTTCTTGAATCACGATGGTTGTTGGTAGAAGCTCACATTCGAATGCAGGCTCGCTTGAAGTAGATTCCTCTGTATTTGTAATTGTAACTAAATCCTCCTCCTCCTCAACTCCTAGTCTCTTTTGTGATTTTTTTTCTTCATATTCAATATTGAATACTGGACAAGAATATTGTATCTCCTCAAATGCTCTATTGAGTTCCTTCTCTTTTGGTTGTGGTGTTTCCAAAATTGTTGGTTGTAATTTTTGACCTATTTCCAGGCTAACTGGTTCAGTATATATTGGATCTTTCTCCCAAACCTCTCAGTTTGTAAATCACTTTATTTTTGGTTTAGGAACATGTTTTATGGGGTTGATCCACGCTTCACCCTTTTTGTCCAGTATGATATTGTGAGGATCACATTGCTAGACTTTTCCTTGAGGAGAAATCATATGTTTAACATTTCCTCAACATCTTGTAATGGTGTCTTTGTGTTAACTAAGAAAGGTCTAACCTCCTTCTTCAATTTGAAGAAGGTTGGGTGATTTTTTGTGTGTGAATAAGATAGAATATATTACTGTAAAAAGAGAGTAATTACATGGGTTGGGTTGTGTGGGTAAGAGAGCCTAACACAAAGGCCAACAATTTTTTTTGTTTTGGCTTTTGATTTTCTCCTTCTACAATGCGACTTTGCCAAAATTGGGTTCTGAATACTATGGTAGTTAAAGTGGTGAATATCCAGGAACCATTCAAGAACCCTTTTTACAATAGACTCAAAAAGAAGAATTAAGGACTTAGTCACTACTAAACAGACAAAGTCGAGGTTCTTTATTTCCAAGACTTCGAGGTCTACTGCAGTCAGACAACCGTGGGGGAGAAGAGACAAAAGAGAACTAGCATAATTCATTCTAGATTGGTAGTGACAAGGTCATCATCCAAACTGATGGGAGTTTCCTAAGTACTCCCCTCCTGCGACGCAGTAGCATTCAATCGACTTGAGGAGGCTCCAACAATTTCTTTCTTAATATTTGGCGACCCGTCAGCGACTGAGTGGACTTTTGCCATGGATTTCTCCCTAGTAATGAAGCGACAATGGTGGACCGCCTCAACAAAGATCACAAACTTTTTAATGAGACTGTTTATTTTGGTTTCGAGTGCCTTAGAACGCTCCTCCTGCTCCTACAAGGTGAGACCCATGATAGTTTTCATCTGCCACCAAGTTTCTATGGTGCAGGCATAAAGGTTCTCGCGCACTCTGGTGAGAGTTGGGTCGGGGATCCATGCAAAATCCGCATCAATATCCTCCGAAGAGACCGCTCTGCAAAGATCACTGGCTTGAGCTTCAAGGTTGGAGATACGCTCTTGGGTTTCTGGGTTGATGGCCGCAAGAAAGTTCATAGTTGCGTGCCTCGCGAAGGTCTCAACACGAGTGATGGAGGGCAAACCCAGAGAATTCCAGTGGAAGGTAGCTCTACCGCGCCCGTGCCCTTGACTGGAGGTCGAGCTAGAGCAACGCTTCAGGGCCATGAGGAAGACAGAGGGACAAGAGAGCCAGAACAACCAGAGAACAAAGGAAATACAGGGGGGCCAAAGAGTAGAGGGAATGATGGGAAGGAGAGGGGTAAGGGGGAAATAAATAGAGGCAGGAGGACCTTGGGGGACATGGAGCAGAGGGGAGAGGAGGGGAGGGGAAGTGTGTGAAGTACAGGGGTTAGGAGGTGGAGAAGGAGCCTTACAGAGCTGATGTGACTAGATGGCGGTGACCTCACGGGAGACAATGGCTGTGGTAGGAATGTCCAACACATTTGTTGATCTCAGGATGGGTCTAGACATATGCACCTCAGAACCATCCTTCTCCTAGTACTTAGAATCATCCTTGTTGTGATGCAGGGTACACGAACAATTATTGTTTGTTATTTTATTTGTCCTTTTCATTAATGGTTGTGCAGTGTTGACGGAGATCGCTATCTTTCAAATCATGCCATGACCTGGATTTCAGCCGAAAGGTCCCTGTTATCCCCTCATTAGCTAACCTGTCCGCAAGCTTGTTGTGGTTTCTTCTGATGGCCTGGAAGTGTAGACCTTCCATGCTGTCTATTTTGAGTTTGATTCTCTGCATAATTTTGTTCAGGAACCAGTTATCCGAGACTTTGGCCACCTCGATACCCTGCTAGAGCTTTTTACAGATTTGAGTGGCCAGAGTGGAGTCCCCTTCAACGATGAGAGGGTTGAGCTTTAGTCTTTTTGTGGTGGTGATTCCATGTTCGAGAGCATGTAGTTCACCGACGTTGTTAGTTGTTGAACCAACGTTACCCTTGTAGACCCATAATATTTCACCATTTGCGTTCCTGAAGACACCTCCAAACCCAGCCAGGCCTGGGTTACCATTAGTTGCACCATCATAGTTAAGCTTAGTGGTGCCTAGTTCTGGCGGCCTCCATGTGTCCTTTTGTTTATCATTCCTGGATGAGGAAGAGACGTTGGGGACGTTAGATTGGAGGAGGTCCAACATAGATAGAATTCTCGCATCAGAGTTGCTGGGAGGGCCGTTAGTATTATGAACGGGGGAGGAATCCACTATCTCCCAAATGGTGCTCTTGATCTTAGATAATGTGATTTCCTCTAGAGTTGAGATGCCTCAGAAAATTCGGGCGTTACGTTCCTTCCATAGAGCCTAGCAGACCAAACCGGATTATGTTCCATGCTCTATTAACCAAAGGATGGGAGGAGAAGGAAGGTCGCCAGTTCGAGATGGTGATGAGTATGGAGGAGGGATCTCGATCCGAACTATTGAAGAGCAAGAAAACCCAATCCCAAAGTTTGGATGCGTAGAGTCATTCGTTCAGGAGATGGTTTGAAGTTTCTTCCTCTTGTTGACAGAGTTGGCATTTGGAGGGACCAATAAATCCGTTTTTCCTTAGATTATCCCAGGTTGGAATCTTCCTATGCAGGAAAAGCCATAGAAAAATAGAAACTTTTGGCCAATGTTTTCTGTCCCAGATAGATCTCCATTTAGGTTTTGGTTGAATTTGATCATGCTCTGTTATATATAAGTAGGCTTCTTTGAAATTGAAGTGACCAACAATGTTTTTGCCCCATCCGATTTTGTCCTCTGAGGTGTCATGAAGGATTTGCCTTTTTGGAAGTTCAGTTGAGAGAACAGACCAAACCAGAAAATTTATGTGGGGAGCCCAGTCCTCTTGATCCAACCATTATCTCCAGATATCCCCAACTGCGCTTGGTTTCCAATAATGGCAGAGTTTGGTCCTACCTCTGTTTGCATTTCAGTCTTGATTTGTTGATATTGATATTGATCGAGTTTAGACCTTTGTTTCCATGCATCATCCCAGAAGAATGCCTTGTCTCCATTTCCAATCTCCTAGAAACTATGCTTTTGTATGATAGCCCTATTCTCCCATGCTTGGTTCCAGATAGCCAAACCTTTGATGCTACCATTAAGCCTTATGATTTTCTCCTGCGAGAGGGTAGGAGTGTACTTATCTTTCCATAGGGTTCCCTAAGGGGAGTTGTGGTTTTCAATCCATCTCCATAGAGTTTTGGTTCCCAGAGCCTTCCTTAGGAGGTTAGTATCCCTAAGTCCAAGGCCACTGTCTTTTTTAGGCCTACATATTTTTTCCCAGGCAACAAGAGCCCATTTTTTCTTTTTCTCTGCTCCTCTCCATAAGAAGTTCCCTTTCATGTTTCTGATCTTGTTGGAGATCCATTTTGGGGCAACCAAAGCCAAGTATAGGTATAGGGGGAATGCCTGTAAAACATATTTACAAGGACAAGATGGACAATGAGATTGAGTGATTTGAAGGTCCAATTGGCTAACCTTTTCTCTAGTTTGTTGACAGAGCTTCCCAAGTAGTCCGGGCCAGTGGTCTGTCTATCAAGGGCACCCCTAGATAATTGGAGGGGAGAGAGCTAATGGGGAAGTCGAGGAGTCTAGTAATGTTCCTATGGATAGGCAAAGGGGTGTTAAAGAAGAACAACTTAGATTTCTCTGGATTCATGGAGGTGCTAGAGGTTGCAGAAAAGTCGAACAAAATGGTCTTGAATGAGGAAGATTCTCTGACAGTCGAGAGCCCCATGAGCAGGGTGCCATCCATGAATTGTTGGTGCGTGGAGGATGGAGCAGAGGCATGAGGCTGGAGACCAGATAACTTGTTGTCTTGCAAGGCAACAGATATAGAGTGGCTAAGCCCTTCAACCATGATGACAAAGAGAAAGGGAGAGATAGGGTCCCCCTGCCTAATACCCATGGAGGGATGGAAGGGTGGCGAGGGGGAGTCATTCAAGAGGATGGAGAAGAATGCACTAGACACCATTGCCATGATCCATTTGATACTCTCTTCACGAAACCCAAAAGCAACCAGAACTTGTCTCATATACTCCCAACTTATCTTGTCGAAGGCTTTAGACATGTCTACTTAAATCACCATGTCTGGTTTCTTTTACATGTTGAGAGAGTGGATAAGTTTGTGAGAGAGGATGATGTTATCCATAATTTGCCTACCTTCCATGTATCTTGATTGATGATGAGAGATAAGGAGAGGCAAGATAGATTTCAGATGATTGGCTAGGACTTCAGAGATAATTTTATAAATGACATTGCAGAGGGCAATGGGCCGAAACTTGTCCGGGGAGTCACGTCAATTGCCCTTGGGAATCAGAGTGAGGAACGTGGATTTGAGGGCTTTTAGGATAGACTTTTTAATGCAGGATTCTTCAACAAGGGCATGGACCTCATTTTTAAGGATAAGCCAACATGCTTTATAGAAGTCTATGGTAAAACCATCCGGACTAGGGGCTTTACCGTTGGGCATCCCCATGACAACATCCTCCACTTCCTAGAGAGAGAATTTTCTTAAGATCATTTTATTATGCTCTTCTGTAGGATCTTGGGAATGTGTTTGGTGATTTTTTTGATCTCCTGATCCTCGTCATTCCTTGGCTCCTTGAGAAGAGAGTTGAAGTAATGAGTGAGCTATGCTTCCATCTCCTCTAGAGAGTGAATGAGATGCCCCTCTCGATTCTTCATAGCCAGAATTCAGTTGTTTCTTTTGTGTTGTATCATAGATTTGTGGAAAAACGCAGTATCCTTTTCCCCACATTTCAGCCAGTTGATTCTGGATTTTTGTTGTCACAACTTCTCTTCCCAAGTTTGTTGTAGTTTTTGTTCCTCTTGCTTGTTGTTGTCTGTGAACCCTTCTTGAATGATGTGTTGCTGGAGAAGTTCCTCTTTTATATATTTTAGTTTTTGTTGGAAGGCGTACATTTGTTGCTGGATCTGGTGGGAGGGTTGATCCACCATTGCTTCATTTTGTCCAAGAATTTTGGGTGATCCAACCAGAAGGCCTCGAATTTAAAAGGCTTCTTTTTTGGACAAGTGGAGATTTGTATCTTAAGAGAGATGGGCTAGTGATCCAAGCCTACTTGCGGGAGGATACGAGCCTCTGTTTCCCAAGAGGTTAGATAAGTTTCTTTCGATAGGAGGAAACGGTCTAGCCAAGAGGCAATTTGTCGTTCCCCTCCTCTTTAGTTGTTCCAGGTGAAAATGCCATTGTTGGTGGGGTTGTCGATAAGATTAAGGCTTCCTATGGCTAAAAGGAAAGCCTCTGAGTCCTTGTCTAGCTTCCGGATGCCTCCCCTCTTCTCTGCCAAATTAGTAATCATGTTGAAATCGCCTGCTATGATTTTGAAAGGGAAATGTATGGGATCAAGCAAGTTGGAGATGCATTGAAGCATCTTGATTTGATCTATCACCTTGTGAGGGGAATAAACATTGGTTATACAGATACTATCCTTGGTACCAATGATTCTCAGGACAACGATAATGAAATGATGAGTTTCCAGAGAGGAGATGAGGTCGAACTTCGAGTTTTTCCATAATGTCATGATCCCTCCCGCAGAACCTATAACCAAATTGGCTAAGAAGTTGTAAGGATTGAAGCAGGTGTTTTGAAGGAGAGAAGGGTGAACCAACTCAAATTTGGTTTCTTGAATTAGGAGGATATCAGGATTGTCAGACAGGATTCTGTTTTTCAGGATTGATTTATTCCCAAGATTATTTAGTCCTATTATATTCCAATAAATGCAATTCATAAGTAAGGAGAGGGGTTTAGGGCCAAAGCTTTTTCCTTTCATTCATTGATGAGCTTGGCACCCAGTTCTTGGAGGAGCTGATTGGTGGTCTTTCAACCTCTTTTTCGACTTGGACCTTTGAGGTTGAATCCTCCTACTAGAATGTTTGTTAAGATGCCATTTGATACGTTGCTTTCCTGTGAGGGGTGGAGTGCCTTGAGTTTTATATCTTCTTGGAGGAGGTAAGCTCCTTCAATTTTTTGTTGTTGGTGTTATGGTATAGCCTCTATTCCATTTAACTTCCATTCCTTTTCGATTGTTGCGAGGTCTACCCCCTCCAATGCTTCTCTTATGGCACTCTCCTCTGGTGCTTCCTCGATCACTATTGTTCCATTTCAATGTCCTCTTGTGAGTGCTCGTTTTCTCTGTTACTACTATATGCATCCTTGTCGTCTAGTTCTCTGTCTGCTTGGATCTGCTCCTCTTCTCATGCTTCATCTCATGTCAGATAGTTTGGATCTGATTGTTCCTATGTGATGTTCAAGGCATCGAAAGGGTTCTGACTTTCCCCATTATGTTGATGCTTTTTGGGGATAGTCTTTTTCCTGTTGTTCTTCTTCCTGGAATTGACTCAGATGTATCCTTCACTGTCTTTTTTTTTTTTTTTTTGCTTACATGATCAGAGATTTGAGGGGCTTTGTTTAGAGGACAGCCTCTGAAGAGGTGACCATGCTCATGGCACTTCCTGCACCTGAAGGGGATGTGTTCATAGCCTATATTTTGTAACCAGACCTCATCGCTGAAAATTAATTTTATTGCATCTGGAAGAGCTCTAGAGACATCTATGTACACACATATTTTGGCATAGGAAACGTATTGTCCATTTCTAGTTCCTTCAGACATTTTAATATACTCCCCCAGCTAGTATCCTATGCCTTTTAAAATCGAAGGAGCCCAGTAATCAGTTGGTAAGGAATAGAAGTGCACCCAGACTGGAACTCTTGTGAAGTCCTCCTTTTTTGGTGTGAAATTGTCCTTCCAGAATCTCATGTATAGTCCTGCTGAGTTGAAGAAATAAGGACCTCTTTCAAAAAAATTCTCTGTCTTCTAGGAGGTCAAAGATTATTGTGAAGAATCCTTTTGAACTCAGCTGGAGTCTTATCTCCCCCTTGGATGTCAATTTGATTTGTATCCACTGGTTCAAGGCTTTTTTGGTCGACCAAATGCCCATAAATTTGCATATGACTGCATGTTATTGCATGTATTCTCTGTAGACCGCAACTCCTGAGCCTTGGATTTCCAATTTTAGGATTTTCTTGGCTATGGGGTTGCAGTTTTTTCCCCGTTCTTGTTGTTGATGCTGATTCCTTGTTGTGTTTGTGTCTATGGAGGAGGGTTTAGATGAGGCCATTCCATTTGCTGAGAGTGTTTCTTTATTTTGCACTTTCTATGTTTCTCTGACGCTGTTCCTTTTGTTGAGTGTGGTCAATTTCTCTGTTTTCAAAGTTTCCTCCAGGGGGACAAAAGGCGGAGCTGGAGGCCAACTTTGTGAAGAAAAATTCTTGGTTTGGAGGCTGACCCGTAACCATGTCTTTGAATGAGAGGGCTCCAAGGTTTGAGTTCGGCTTTGCCATGGGGGCTAGAGCGCAGCTTGGCTGGGTCCAAGCACGCCAGAAGCGGCCGCGAAAAGAGCTGACGGGTTAGTCTAGGTTACAGAACCATCAGAGCATTAAAGTTCTATCTCAGTGCTATATGTTGACAATATTTGTTAAGGATTAGAGTTAGCCCAGGGCCAAGACGAGAGTTCATTAGCCTGAGATAGTCTCATGGCCCCCAATAAAGATACATGTTTTGGAACCCATGTCGAAGGTTGGGTGATTTTTGGGCACAAAATGAATGTGATTTGAATTGAGGATTTGTATGATAAATTTTAATTCAAAAATCCTCATAGGCAAGCAAATTACAAGCATGTATGTGGGTAATTCACAACCATAAATTCTAGTCTATAAAATCTTTAAATAAATACCAGTCACCGAATATGGTATTTGGGTTGAGTTGTAGAATCTTTTTAACGACTGGAAACATTCTTGGAGGGAGATCATCAAATAATGAATCATATGAAATTGACAAGAATTGATTGACAAAGTATTCAAATCCAAAATATTGAGAATGTTTTCTCACAATTGATGTCCAATGAATTACATAGATGAAATTGCCACTTTGATCTTGAGTATGAAAATGAAGAGTTTAAAATTTGTTCACCTAAAAATACAAAGAAAGATATACAAGGACTAACCAATACCTAAAGGACTTAATGAGACTGTAATGGGCTAATTGGGCATTGAAAACATTGGTCAAATACTAACTAAAATGAAACCTAATAAAAGACTTTTTGGCTAGCGAAAAAAGAGGTTAATAACCCTAAGATGGTGTTGTCTACATGTTGGACATCATCACACCCTAAAAACCAACAAACCATTGATACAATTTGTCTTCAAATTTCAAGGAACATAGTGGAGGGACAAGGGGGAGCACTTTCTCATAACTGAGAATTCAATGGTAAAAAGGACTCTAGGACAATGACTTTTTCTTCAAAAGTTAACTCATTGTAGAATTAACTCAAAAAATATTCAATGAGAGGTTGGGTTTCATTTGGTAAAATTATTTAAACATTTCATGGATAGATGCATAATTAATACAAAATGGAACAATTCCATTCTTTGACCTAGTGGCTTGTTTACTAGGAAGATATTTTTCACCACACCAAGAGATGAATTCTGGATAAGAATGTGTTTGAGGAATAATGAATTTTGCTAATACTCCCAAGTTAAAGCAATGTCCTATTGATCCTCAAAGAACTAAAAAGCCTACTCTCTGAGCTCGCAAAGATCAAATTCATAGTGAGCTTTGTGTGAATCTGCCTCCCTATCTATTAATGACAAATTCTCAAAATTCACATGGAGGGAAGAGTTTGTGGTTTGAGGATTGTAACTTTATCTTCATCTTGACTATAGAAACAAAGAGGTGAACTTGAAAATTACCTGATTACCAATTTTAGTAATCTAAGTAAATTATGCACTGTCGACAATTTCTCTAGCGTACAAAACTTAGTTCGTTAAAGGTAAAGAGATTAAAACCTATTTCTTTATTTTTAATTACCTCCCCAGTTGTTGCTACACATCGTAAGACTTTATTGGATGAAATATTTATTAAATGAAAACAATAATGATTTCCTTCTTATTCATAAGTTGACATCATCCTTACGTTGTTGACACATGGACCAGTAGTTTTGTGCCAATTGGATGCCACTTGGATGGCACCTATATGTTGATTGTATGCCAATTATCTACCATCAAGCACCACATGTATGGCATTAGTTGTCATTACAAGTTATTGAATGTTGGGTCCATCAATCACGTCGCATGGGTTGTATTTGGTGGGGTGACATGACTTATTAAGTGATGTGAGTCTCGACGGTTTACCACTTGGGCACAATTTCGGACATCCCCTCCCACCCGCTCATTAAAATTTGAAGACTAGTGTGGGTTCCAACATAACTCCTTCACCATTTGTTTGATCAAACATTATCCCACATTTCCAAAGTTGCACGAGAGTTAAACTCAATGGCAAGTTTAGAAAAATGACCATTATTTCAAAAAAAAAAATGTTCTGATAAATAAATCATACACACTGCAAAGTGGATGTTGTTGCAACATTGATTCCATCTTGGGACTACATCTCCTTGTGGGATGCTAAGAACCGTAGCAAGTTCCTTCACCTAGAGCTATGGAGTCAAATGTTGATAACCAACTATCAAACCATGCACTGAAACATTAAAGCACACCATTATTTGTTAAGAAGAATGAAATAAGAGCTTCTCCATCTCTTCATAATTGTATAGAATGTTTTAAATAATTTCCATTCACAGGCAATGATAATACTTCGTCATCTAGATTCTGCGAAATAAAGGTATTACTTCCTTTTGCTTCAACAATTTTATATGGCCCCAACCACAAATTATCAAACTTTCCATGCTTTCCTTTTTCCTGTCTTCTGACATCCCACCTCAATAATAGACCTCCATGATTGAGTTCTCTTTCTCTGGCCTTCTTGTCAAAAATATTTTTCATTTTGTCTTGATATTGTTGCAACTTAATTTGCATTTATTCTCTATCATGTTCAAGTTCCATCAGCTAGTGTATGTGCCTTGTGAAATCATTGGGCTCTTCATAAGAATTTTATAGAATTTGCATAATAGAGAAAGCAAACTGAGTAGGGAAAATGACTTTAGTTCCATATACCAACTGGAAAGGAGATTGTCTTGTTGATAGTTATGTAGAAACCCTGTTAGCCCATAGTGCAAACTCTTTTTATGATATGATAACACCTTCTTATTCATTCTAGCAATACTTTTATTAGAAAACACTACTAAACCATTGCCTTGTGGATAATAAGCAATAAAATGATTTAGGTAGATATTATATATTTGACATAATTCAATCATTTTTACTGATTTGAAATCCTGAGCATTATCTGTGATTTTTTCCTTCTGGCCCCCAAATCTAGAAAAATGCTCTCTCCTAAAAATTTGATTACCACTATATCAATTGTTTCACTGGTCAAAATTGCTTCAACTCATTTAGTGAAGTAATATGTAGTTGTTAAGATCCACTCACGTTTATTTCTAGATGATGGGTGGTTTTCTCTAATGAAATTAAGGCTCCATTGAACAAAAGGTGCCTCTGCCAAGACTTGAATCAAAGGCCATGATGGCAAGTTCTGCTTCCCTACAAAGTTTTAACACTAAACAAAACTCCTGACTTCAACACCAACCTGGGAAGATATTTTAGGCCAATAAAAACCTACTCTAAGAATTTTATGTGTCGTGGCCCTCCAAACATAATACCATCCACATGCTCCCATGTGGAAATCATTCATGACCCCATCAATTTCATCTTCAGTTGGGCATAATAAGAAACACACTCTTGGGGTCCTTCCAATACAATTTTTATTATTATTGAAAATACAAAATTTAATTGCTTGAAGCTCAAGAGATCTTACTTTGTTTTTAAGTTCTATACTATATATTTTTCTTCTTTAAAAAAAAAAAATCACAATAAAATACAACCAGAAGAGAAACACATTGGGAATTCAAATTTATTCAGCACTGTTTAACACATTTCTGAATTTCATTTCACTGAACATATTACAAAATTTACATATATTTAACTAAGGCCATAAAGAAATCATACAAAATAATATTGCAACACATATGTACCGTTCACTAGAAGACGAGACTCCACTTGATTTGCCATTACTTGTCTCCCTTGTTGTCGGTCAATCTCCGAGAGTGAATGACGACGTACTTGATCTGGATGCGATGACCCACCGGTTAACCTCCCAGCATACTCCTTGGGTACTCTTCTTTCCCGCGGACCCCTGAGCTGCAATGGGGTTGTAAAATGGAGGAATGCAATAGCTGGTAGAGGAGAGCACTCCTTGGATCAAGAGTCCCCTCTCTAAAATCCTCTACCTCACCAAACTCACTATAGTTTCATAATCACTACTCTGACATGGTCTCATCCATCCAAAAATAGGGTTCCAAAAGTCCTTTTTCCCATGTCTTGCCCCTTCTTTTATAGGATTCCTCACAGGTGACACTTGGCATGTCATGCATAATTAATTATTTTTTTATAATTCAATTGTTTGATTATTCACCCACCCATGTGTCACTCTCTCATCAAGGGTCTCCAAAATTATTTACTTAAATTTTAATTTAAAACCAATATTTTCCTCGCCTCTACAAGATTCCTATTTCTTCTCCTAGTTGCCTCTTGATCCCCCTTGTTACTCCTTAATTTGTGTTCATTACTAAAGTCAATTAATGAGTCAAGATTTGATACCCTATCTGCTCCCTAATTTAACTCAAGTTATCTCTTAGATGGATATTCGTATGTTGGTTGTTGCCACATGGAGGTTCTCTATATTTCTCTAAAATTTATTTTATTACTCTTATTTTAATTCACCATCCTCTTCTCTTAATTAGGTTTAGCTATTTTAGGATTAATATTTATCCTTACAATTATGTCCTTCTTTCTCCTTTTTATCTAATTAAACTACATAATCTACCTAATATTTTCCAACATGGGAAGGGTAGAGTTTTTAAGGTAACCTATTTTATTTCTTCCTATGATCCTCTTAACCCAAGTTTTATTTTTGGTTTAATTACCTCGGTTTCTAACATCATTTACCCTTGATGTAAATTTACCTAGTTTTCATTTTTTGATTATATTTATCAATTAATTTACTTTTAATGATTCCAAGGGTGCCAGGTTTGGTCGTGCCCTTAAAGAACTTCCCTTGAAGTTCCAAGGGTGCCACGCCTAATAGTTTATTTGTGATGCCAAGGGTGCCAAGTTGGTCGTGCCCTTCAAGAATTTCCCTTGAAGTTCCAAGGGTGCCACACCACTTGCCCTTCAAGCATCCAGTGACTACGAGGGGAAAGTATAGGTGCAACGACATAGACCACTATCATCTCTTATGTTGCATGCTATAGTGAGACTAATGGTGTCAGGGATCAATGAATCCACCTTGATGCACACCCCCGTAAAATCCTCATGAGAGACCCAACTTTGGGACCCGCCCTCATGACCTCGTGATCTTCAAGGCGAAGGTGTTTCAACCTTTCCAGCCCAAGTCATGGCGGGAGTGCTAGTGGGTGAGATCAGGGACACTGTCCCACCTCTTCCATGTAGTTCCATCCACTTGTACAACCCCATCACCCATATGTGAGTCATTCGGTCAAGCAACTAATCTGTGCCTGCAACCATTAACATATCATCAGAATATAGATAAACATATATAGCATGTTTCAAAATCAACTTAGAATTTCAAAGATAAAATAATATAAATTTTCATCAAACCAGGTGCCATCAACTCGTCATATGCGAGTCCCTCTGATGGTTTCCTGTCATACTCAATAATCATCAATAACAAGGTTTCTCAGTGCTAGTCATTGTCATAATAGCATCATTAACATCACCTAGTCATTCGCATCATTGCTCATTGTGAACCAGAACTAATGCAATTAGGTAACATGGGGGCACATCCATCATGGCTATCATCATCATAACATCAATGGAAACATACCTATCCATCAAAGCTATCATCATCATGATATCAGTAGAGAGCATACATATCCTTTACTGCCATCATCATCATAAATTCAATAGAGACCAAACATAACCATTTATGCTACAATCATCATAGTATCAATAGAGAACATTCATAACCATAAATGCTACAATCATCATAATACCAATAGATACATACATAACCATTATTTCTATCTTCATCATAATATCAATGGAGAACATGCATAAACATCACAACCACTAATATCACAACCATTAATAATAGAGGCATATGTTTGGATCCTCAACCTGAGGTCCTAAAAAAATAAAGTGTGGGCCTTAGGGCTAAATAAATGCTAATGACATATCATTTCCAGTCAACTAGAGCAAGGCACTACATACACTCCCTCTTAATAATGGACTTCGTCTCGAAGTCCTTGGAATAGGTAAGGAAAATGGTGATGCATCTCTTCTGCGTCCTCCAAAGTAGCTCAATTTGGACTATAATTGTCCCACTAGACCTTAACCTGGTCCACTAACAGTCGTCTAACCTGCAAAGTTCATTGATTTAGTATCTGAACTGGTTCGGCCATCATTGTTCCCTTGTTGGAAACCTGAAATGACCAAAGTCAATAACATGCCAAGGATCTTGAAATATAATGACGCAAAAGAGAAACATGAAACACATCATGCATACGCACTAAATATGGAGGTAAGGCAAGCCCATATGCCACCGACCCTTTCCTTTGTAAGATTTCAAAAGGTCCTACAATGAAGTCCATTGATGTAACTTCCCATTTAGATTTTGGTATCTCATGGGGTTTCAATAACCCTGTTGGATGTCTATGTTCAGCTTTTACTCGTTGACACTCTAAGCACCTTACTACCCAGTTCACGATGTCCTTCTTCATCCCTTTCCAAAAGAAGAGTGGTTTCAAGTCTGCACTCATCTTCTTAACAACAGGGTGTGCCATGTATACTACACAATGTGCTTCATTCAATATTAACTGGCATATATCTTCATTCGGTGGTACATATATCCTTCCCCAAAATCGTAGTAGCCCATCTTTATCAAGGGATCATTCTTCATATTTTGGGACCCTCATTTCATCCTCCCTCAAACTTTTGTTAACCTCCTGATACCAGGTGTCTTTAAATTGTAAATCAAGCAATTTCTCCCTCAGATTTGTCTTTAAGGGAATAACTAAAAATATTTGAGGCCTCCTACTTAAAGCATAAACCACCCTATTTATCGTTCATTTTATGTAAGTGATATCAAAATCATATTTACTAGTTAGCTCAAACCATCATCTTTGTCTTGCATTTAAGTGGTCTTGAGGGAATATGCATTGTAGCCCACCATGGTTAGTCCTAAGATCAAAATTTTTCCTAGAAGGTAGTGTCTCCAAATATCTAGTGCATAAACAATTGCTACCATTTCTAGACCATGGGTTGCGTAGTTTTCTTTGTGGTTTCTAAGTTTCCTTGATGCATAAGATATTACTCTTCCTTCATGCATCAACACACAACCCAACCCTTCCTCGGAGGCATCAGTACAAACCAAAAATTTCTTATTCCATATCCGACACCTTCAAAATTGGTGTTGTTGTTAATAACACCTTTAACCTTTGAAATATCTCTTCACATTTTTCAGTCCAAATGAATTTCTTGTTCTTTATTTGGAGCTCAGTAATATACTTCCAAAGGAACAATTTATGTATTTATAGGTTCTTGATTATATAATTCACCTATCAATTTTAAATATTCCTATAAGATTTAATCAAAAGAATACATTCAATCTACTCAGCATAGTAGGCTTAGACTACATTATGTCACGTAAATGGTAGGGTGGTTGGAAGCATTATCATAGCACAAACTGAGATTGTCAATAGTAAAAAGAGAGAGAGAGAGAGTAAGTTTCTAATGTTTTATGATTTTAATAATGGAAGTACCAAAAACCCTAATATTAATACTAAGATTAGGTAAATATTGTGTTATATAGCATACCACTAGAATAGGGTAATTATTATATTACATGCATGATAGGGATACCAATTCGAAGCAATAATTACTCTGGGCTTACATTAATGATATAATATATAAGTGCTTATATAGCTAAAAGTGTATGATATGACACCATGTTATACTTTGGTATATAAGATATCGAAGAAGAAGTATTAATAATGAAATCATATATATTAATAAATTCCATTATTTATATGGAAAAATAATTAAATAATGAAAATAATGTAATGGTTCTCACAATGTTAAACTAGCACAACCAAGAAGCGTAAATGACTAGAATAGTGTAAGAGCTATTTGAGTTATTATTTACGTAAAGAATCATATTTACCCATAGTTATTGCCCACCATTATTCATGCAAATTTTGTTTGCATAATTTAAGTTTGAGTAAAAATGTCAATATGTGGATTTACTATGGTTAATGCCCATAGATAATAAAAATATTGATGTTGTATTTACAAGAATTTTGTTGTATGACCAAATTGTACATTAGTATAAAATATTTTTATAATTGACAAAATATTATTACCATATTGTAATATTTCAAATTCAATATATTATAATTTGTGAATGACCATAATTAAAAATTTAGTAAAAATAGATTCTTTAAAAACTTTTAGACTCAACATTATTTTGCAACTTTAAACACAGGTCACAAAAAGTCGAAATATTTATATATGATTTGCTTTAAATTCAAACAAAAACCAAAAATGCTTTTCATTTTTCACATTCATCATTCCTTCAAAAATGTTGGACGATTTTCTTGAGTTTGGTTTCACTAGACTTTGGGATCTTTAAAAAAAATTACTTCACAAATATTAAGAGTCAAAACAATTCACATAAAAAGATTTATGTGGAGGAAGATCTCATCAGAATGTGGAGTATGATCTTCAAGAAAGTGGTGGAGCTTTAAAATTGCATATGTAACTAATGCACCAAAGACTATTGCTATGGATTTCTGACCAAATTTATGACTCAACTCTAGTTAATCTAACCATAATTTTAAACGCAATTCAATAATGTAGTGAATCATTTGTTACAAATTTTTATTTTTATTTTTGCACTGTGAATTATTAAGTGAATGAATAAACGCTTTCCAAGCGAATCTACCCCTAATAATCATGTTAAATAGCTTAATATGGACAACGAATCCCGTTAAGCATGATCATACTTTTTTATTCATATTATTTTATTGGTGTGTTAAATAATTAAATAATTTATTACAGACGGAAATCTCATTAAATACTAAAAGCATGGAGTGTATAAGATCTAATACCAGATTCGACAACACCATCAACGATTTGTGCGGCGTAACAGGGATCTCCTACGCTACACACCTAGTTCCAAATTTTCCCGTTTTATCATTGTCGTGTCTTTTGGGAGTCACAAAAATAAAAATAAATTGTAGGATTGATCTTATAGCTGTGTTGCCAAAATGAGCCATTATTATTTATTAATTGGACTTTTAGTTAATAAACTTGACGACGCTGATAGCGGGGACATGTTCCAACGGCATTCCTAGCTACACCAAATGACTGAGATGGGATTATGACTCTCTCTTTTAAAATCTTCACATGTTTGTTATGTATTTGTTTCATTTTTGTTTTTTTTTGTTTTGTTTTGTTTTTTTGTTTTGTTTGTTTGTTTTTTTGGTTTTGTTTGTTTGTCTTCTTTTCTTTTTTTTAACAAACAGACACACGTGGAGAGGCTTGTTGTCTTATGACTTGTGTTAACACGTTGAACAATGAAGAAATGATTCTTAGTTGGATCTGTAATTGAAGACATGGACATGCCCCTCGTTCAGTTCCAACTAAATATTGCGTAGATACAAAGATTATAGAGGGTAGTAAAAACCAAAACGAAAATTCAAACCCTAGATGGTGGCTACTGCAAAAAAAAAAGATGAGATATATATAAAATTATCATTGTAATGGCCCTGGCGATGGCTATAACGCAGCCATTTCCATTTGCTTTGCTTGAATTTTCGATCAGACGATGCAAGCAAGAGCAAAGCAAGGCTATTGCCATCACTTCAACTTCAAGGAGGAGCTGCTAACCAAAACAATTGCGTTGTGACCAGAGAAGTCGTTGCTTCTAACGCATTCTCAAGATCATGAAAAAAAAAACTGTGTAATCAAGGCCAAATTAGATAGGCTCTACGATTTTAAGGTAAATCAATCCATGCCCACATGAATAAAAATGGAATTGTGCCAATCAGATTTCTGACCAAGACCCTTATGAACATGTATGCGAAGTTGGGGTGCTTGGCAAACGCACATGAATCGTTCGACGAAATGCTTCATCGAGATGTCTGCTCTAGGAATACGCTAATCATATCATATTCTCCCCACGGGCCTACAGAAGAAGCGTTGAAACTCTTTCACCAAATGCAGAGATCGATTTTTCGGCTTGACTGCTTACTTATGCCAGCGTTCTCTCAGTTTGTGCCAAGCTGGGAGCTCTAGAACAGGGCATTGAGATTCACCAAGAAACAGGTAGAAGCCAGTGCCAGATTGATGGTTTTGTAGAGAGTGCCCTAGTGGATTTGTATGCAAAGTGTGGGAGAATAGACAAGGCTCGAGAATTGTTTGACAGAATGTCTAAACGAGACAGTCTTGTGGAACATCATGATAACTGCGTATGGAAAGAAGGGACTTGCTGATAAAGCTTTCATTCTTTTCATTCTCTCTAAACCATGCATTGGCTTTCTTCCAACTTTTTCATTCTCCAAAACCTTCAGAACAATTTTCCTCGAAACCTTATCCGTCATCCATTCCAACTCCTCTGCTTCCTGTGCCAAAGCATTGTTTCCATCCTGTATAAGAGTTTCTGGCCCAGTTTCCAATCCTGTACCCTTTTTATTTCCACTATCCATCATTGCCTTATCTTGAGCAGTTTCCAAGTGCTTTGGTGACACAAATTCCAAAGCATTTGTATTTGCAACTTGTTCTTCTGATTCATTTTCAGTTTCTTTGAAAGTTAGCTTGAGTTTTTCATTACTTGCTCTCTCAACCCTTACGTTGGAACTTATTTCCTCTTTAGTTGTTCTAGTACCCTTTATTGTATCCACTGATTCAGCAGAAGAATATTTTTTATCATATGGATTTGAAGTGTCTCTAGATTTATCACCATGTTTATCACGCATACGTGCAATTACTTCCCTGGCTTCATTTATAGATTTAATCACTTTGTGGCTTGATTCTTTGTGAACTTTTCAGGGAAGATCTATTTGCACCAAACCTTTTTTTATCGCTTAAGGCTTTCTTTACCCGTCTTCCATCCACTGATTCCTTCCTTTCATTTTCAACAACCTTTTCTATAGAACTTTGCCCATATTGCAATGCATCAAGCTCTGGCTTCCCGAATTTTTTTATTTTTTATTTTTAAGTTGTATCACTATTTTGGTCTGCTCTAAAATGTCTAGAACCATTTCCTACAGTTTCGTGTGAAAACTTCTTCAGCCCTGCTTGCCGAAATAGGAGGGTACTCTAGAGGTGGTTATTTACTTCCTTTGTGATATTTAGCTTGGCACTCTTGCCTTGAGTATTTAATTTTGATTCTTTTGGGTCTCTATAATCATGCACTTTAGTTATCATCATATTTAAAGTTAAAAGGTAATCTTCCTTTCCACTGATACCATCTGCGTTTCTTCCCATTGTTTTGGAATTTGAGGGGTAGTCTCCATCCTGCTGTTCTGAAAAGTATTCAGAACTTTGTGTTCTATCATACGAGCCTTCCTTGCCATGGCCTAAATCTCCTGAATCTTCTTGTCGAATTCAATATTGTCAAGTGGAAACTTCTTATTAAAGGTGTTCATAACCAATGTTGTATTCCTAACTTCAGTGTCTGTGCTAACAACTCTTATGTTTTTGTGAATTCAAAGCAGAAATACCACCAGCATTCTTCGCGTCTAAGGTTTTGGAGTTGGCAATCTTATACTTTTCCTTGTAAATTTCTTCATCTCCAACCTGGTCATTGCAGAATATATATTTCCAAGCTCCCCAGAGAAGCACAAAACTAATCAGTACAACAAATCCAATTTTAGAAGTCTTGGGTATAGGAGAAGAATGATCAATCACGGAACTAGCTTGAGAGTAGAAAGATCCTAACATCCCCCAATTTTCCAAATTAATCATTTCTGTATTTACAAACTCAAACAAGGTACTATTTCTTTGTGGCTTGACTACCCCAGCTTCTATATCCTTAGCCAGTTGCTTGGCTTGTGCAATTTTTGTATGCGAGAAAGAGATTGTCGCTTCATTCGGATAGTAAGCAAGGAAAGGCTAAGCCACAAATCGGTTGCGAATCTCGTCTTCATTGACCGAGACTTTTAGCTCTCCATTAGCAGTTTCATAAACCAAAAAAATGGGAGTCTGCCCAACACCCCAAACCCGTATATCTACTAATCATTTCTCCATGACATTTAATTTATTTAGAAATTACTTACAAATGAATAGGTGAAGTCCTTCACATATAAATCTCAGACTCCAGTGCCAACCAAAAGAAAACAACAGGAAATCATTACGCATTCTTCATAGCAAAAAAATCAACAATCATGTGTAACAAAACTAGTCATGCATGCATGGGCCTATAGGTCTCAAGGGTTCAACTTAGCTCTGATATCAATTGTAAGGACCAGTTCTATACTATATATTTTTCTTTTTTCTTTTTTCTTTTTTTTTTTTTAAATAAATCACAATAAAATACAACCAGAAGAGAAAAACATCGGGAATTCAAATTTATTTAGCATTGTCTAACACATTCCTGAATTTCATTTCACTGAACATATCATAAAATTTACATATATTTAACTAAGGCCATAAAGAAATCATACAAAATAATATTTCAACACATATGTACCATTCACCAGAAGATGAGACTCCACTTGATTTTCCGTTACTTGTCTCCCCTTGTTGTCGATCACCTCTGAGAGTGAATGACGACGTACTTGATCCGAATGCGATGACCAACTGGTTGACCTCCCAGCCTACTCTTTGGGTACTCTTCTTCCACGTAGACCCCCGAGCTGCAATGGGGTTGTACAATGGAGGAATGCAATAGCTGGTAGAAGAGGGCACTCCTTGGCTCAAGAGGAGAACGCTCCTTGGCTCAAGAGTCCCCTCTCTAAAATCCTCTACCTCACCAAACTCACTATAGTTTCGAAATCACTGCTCTGACATAGTCTCATCCATCCAACAATAGGGTTCCAAAAGTCCTTTCTCCCATGGCTTGCCCCTTCTTTTATAGGAGTCCTCATAGATGACACTTGGCATGCCATGCATAATTAATTATTTTTTTTTATAATTCAATTGTTTGATTATTCACCTACCCATGTGTCACTCTCTCATCAAGGGTCTCCAAAATTATTTACTTAAATTTTAATTTAAAACTAATATTTTCCTCACCTCAACAAGATCACTATTTCTTCTCCTAGTTGCCTCTTGATCCCCCTTGTTACTCCTTAATTTGTGTTCATAACTAAAGTCAATTAATGAGTCAAGATTTGATCCCCTATCTACTCTACATTTCTCTAAAATTTAATTTATTAATCTTATTTTAATTCACCATCATCTTCTCTTAATTAGGTTTAACTACTTTAGGATTAATATTTATCCTTACAATTATGTCCCTCTTTCCCCTTTTTACCTAATTAAACTACATAATTTACCTAATATTTTCCAACATGGAAGGGTAAAGTTTTTAAGGTAACCTATTTTATTTCCTCCTATGATCCTCTTAACCCAAGTTCTATTTTTGGTTTAATTACCTCGGTTTCTAACATCATTTACCCTTGATGTAAATTTACCTAGTTTTCATTTCTTGATTATATTTATCAATTAATTTATTTTTAATGATTCCAAGGGTGCCAAGTTTGGTCGTTCCCTTCAAGAACTTCCCTTGAAGTTCCAAGGGTGCCACGCCTAATAGTTTATTTGTGATGCCAAGGATGCCAAGTTGGTCGTGCCCTTCAAGAATTTCCCTTGAAGTTCCAAGGGTGCCACACCACTTGCCCTTCAAGCATTCAGTGACTACGATGGGAAAGTATAGGTGCAACGACACAGACCACTATCATCTCTTATGTTTCCTGCTATAGTGAGACTAATGGTGTTGGGGATCAAGGAATCCGCCTTGATGCGCGCCCCCTGGTAAAATCCTCATGAGCGACCCAACTTTGGGACCTGCCCTCATGACATCGTGATCTTCAAGGCGAAGGTGTTTCAACCTTTCCAGCCCAAGTCATGGCGGGAGTGCTAGTGGGTGAGATCAGGGACACTGTCCCACCCCTCCCATGTAGTTCCATCCACTTGTACAACCCCATCACCCATATGTGAGTCATTCGGTCAAGCAACTAATCTGTGCCTGCAACCATTAACATATCATCAAAATATAGAAGAACATATATAGCAAGTTTCAAAATCGACTTAGAATTTCAAAGATAAAATAATATAAATTTTCATCAAACCAGGTGTCATCAACTCGTCATATGCGAGTGTCTTTGATGGTTTCTTGCCATACTCAATAATCATCAGTAACAAGGTTTCTCAGTGTTAGTCATTGTCATAATAGCATCATTAACATCACCTAGTCATTCGCATCATTGCTCACTGTGAACCAGAACTAATGCAAGTAGGTAACATGGGGGCACATCCATCATGGCTTTCATCATCATAACATCAATGGAAACATACCTATCCATCAAAGCTATCATCATCATGATATTAGTAGAGAGCATACATATCCTTTACTGCTGTCATCATCATAAATTCAATAGAGACCAAACATAACCATTTATGCTACAATAATCATAGTATCAATAAAGAACATTCATAACCATAAATGCTACAATCATCATAATACCAATAGATACATACATAACCATTATTGCTATCTTCATCATAATATCAATGGAGAACATACATAAACATCACAACCACTAATAATAGAGTCATATGTCCGAATCCTCAACTTGAGGTCCTCAAAGAATAAAGTGTGGGCCTTATGGATAAATAAATGTTAATGACATATCATTGCCAGTCAACTAGAGCGGAGCACTACAAATAATAACTTTGTACCATTTTGAAAAGGAAAATTTGTATTTTACCATCAAAGAAGGTTCTTGTGTATTATTCTTTGGGGAAATGTTTGTGAATCCCATATTTGAGTTGATTCCCAATTCTCTACAATGGGATTTTATTAACATATTAGCAAATACTTACCCCTTAATCAACTTAGTTGGTTTTATCTCTAAATCAAACTCTTGAATCTTAGAAATCAACTTGCCCCTCTTTCCATCATTGTTAGATTTAGTTAAAAAAGTCTTTATTGTATTATTTGGAACATATGTAGCTATTCTAGAGTCTAAAACATAAGTCATGTTGGACATTGGAAACTAGTGCTCCCCGTGTGCTTTGTGACATGGACTAACCGCCTCTCATGGATCCTTATCTCTCGTGATACGATCACTGACTGACACCTGCAGGTTTTGGTCTAATAGCAATCATGATTTCCAACAATTGGTATTAGAGTCGGTTCCTTCAACAAAAGTTTAACAACTAGAAGGTATATCTAGATCTAAAATATGGCTAGTCAGGATAGAAATCCCACTAATAAGGCTCCTATATTTACTATAATGAATTATGAATTTTGAAAGGTAAGAATGAGGACTTACCTAATGTACCTTGGTGCAGATGTATGGGATGCAGTGTTGGATGACTATAAAAATCTAGATGTATTTGTTGAAAAATATGACAAGCTCAAATTTTCTTATAATGCTAAAGTAATGAATGTAATCCTAAGTGGATTATTTGAATCTAAAATTTTTAAAGTCACGCACTGCATTGCAGCCAAGGAGATATGGGATAAAATGAAGAATTTTTATGAAGGCAATAGCAAGGTAAAGAAGGCTAAACTCCAAGTTTATAGAATGCAATTAGAGTCATTGAAGATGAATAAGGACGAGGACATAAAAAAATTCCTTTTCGTGTATATGAAATAGTTAACACTATAAGAGGACTTGATGAGACTATGGATGATTCCATAGTAGTTGAAAAGGTATTAAGATCTCTTCCTGCCATATTCAATCCCAAAGTATCAACTATTGAGGAGATGCAACATCTCAACACATTAACAATGGATTAACTGCATGGAATGTTAACTACCTATGGAATGAGAATCACAAAAGGTAGATATACATCAAAGGAAGCAACCTTCAAAGTTGATAAGAAGACCAAGGAAGATTAAGAAGACTCAAACTATGGATCCGATGAAGAAGAAGAAGCCAAATTTGTTAGAAGATTGAAGAGAGGGTCCAACAAATGCAATTGTAAAGTTGCCTTTCAAATTCTTCAAATGTGGAAAAGTAGATGAATATGCATCTAAATGCCCACATAAGAGAGAAGAAAATGAATATGAAAGTAAAGAAAAGGATAAGTATAAGAGAATCAAGACTGAAAGAAATTTAAAGAAGAATAGCTTCTATACACAAGAGGACAATATATCCTCAGAGGATGAGGATGAGTTGTCTTCTAATGAAGAAAGAATGAATGATTTCATGCTCATGGCTATAGAAAACCAAGATGATTATGACTTGGATGAAAAAGAAGGTGTAGTAGATCTGGAAGGAGAACCAGTAAGTTCCTTAGAAGAAATTCATAGGCTCAGGAAAAAGAACAAGAAGCAAAACAAAGTTGTTGATGAAATATTAAAAAGAAAATGATGAAACCAAAGGCTCACCAATTCTTCTTTTGAGGGTGGAGCTAGAGGAAGCTAAGAAGATTGAATACACTCTTTTAGAACAACTAAAAGAGGAGGGTAATAAATGAGAGAATCTAGAGGAAGGGGCTTCCTTTATTATAAAAGAATTAGAAACGACCCAAGTCTAGCTCAATCATAATCTAAGATTTGTCAAAGGATCCAAGAGATTGGATGAAATCCTAAGTGGTCAGGGATCCATCCTCATTAAAATTGGTCTTGGTTATGGAGGAGAGACAAGTACCAAGAAATTTGAAGGCAAAGAACCTATGAGATACATTGAAGCACTTAAAGGGCATAACAACCATGGAAATGAAAGTAATCAACGACAACAACAACAAAGAAAAGCAAATGGCAACAAGGCAGTTGAGGACAACATTGGTAAAACTCAACAACAACAAAGGAGGGAACGCTACAACAATTCAAACAACCATGAAAGTGACTTAAAAAATCAACAGAGGCCTCATTGGGACAATCAACGACAAATCATAAGATATTTTCCTCAAAGATCATCTACTTCTAGGTATCAAAGTTTTCTTTGTGTTTATTGTTATGATTGCACAATTTTTTGTCATAGAATTGTCCATTGTAGAGCATATTTTAAAGATGAATATATTAGAAATGAATCATATCAATCCTCAAAGAGTAGAGGCAACAAATCCATAAATCCTCATAGAATATTCCAAGAAGCAACAATCATTTTGCCCGTTTACTAGATCATATAGAATGTCATAAGTGTAACAACTAGGGTCATAAGACAACTGAATGTAGAACAATAAACTTCAAACTATCCACTCACACCAAGCAATTACAAGAACCTAGAACATGAAAAAAGAAAAAGGGTGAAAGGAAAGAAGAATGTGGCATTGTCTAAGATAGGCAATGTTACCATTAGTAATGATGCTCTAGGAAAAATCATGGGCAAAGGCATAGTTAGCTTGGACAATGGAAGAGGCAAGGCTCAAAATGTTCTTATTGTGGATGGACTCAAATACAATTTGTTGAGTGTGAGTTAGATGTGTGACCAGGGGTATGTTGTTACCTTTCACTCCAAAGGATGTGAAATAAAAACGACAAACACAAGAACAATAGCAGCAAAGGTGATGAGAACTCCAAACAATGTGTACATAATCAATAAGGAAAATGAAAAGTGTTGTTTAAGGAAGCTTGATGAGAATTGGATGTGCCACAAAAAGTTGGGACACTTTAAACTTTGATTGTATAGTGAAACTAAGAAAAAAGCAAGTTGTAAGGGATTTTCCAAAGATTTCAAAACCAAGCTATACAATGTTCAAATCATGTCCAATTAGTAAGCAATTTTGAGGACCTTTCAAGACCAAGGAAAACTCATCAACCAAGCCTCTACAGTTGTTTCATATAGACTTATATGGACCTTCAAGAACTAAAATCCCAAATGGAGAATGACATTTTACATTGATTATTGATGATTATACTAGATTGAATTGGGCTACATTTTTAAAAGGGAGAATCTAAAGTGTTTGATAAGTTCAAAGTTTTCAAAATCCTCACTGAAAACCAAAATTATCATAAAATAAAATGCGTAAGGTTTGACAAAGGTGGAGAGTTGACCTCAAATGAGTTTGATGATTTTTGTGGATATCATGGAATGAGAAGACAATTATCAATTGCAAGCACCCCACAATAAAATGGTGTGGTGGAGAGAAAATGGCTAGAGCAATGTTGGATGAGAAAAATATTCCAAATACCTCTTGGGTGGAAGTTGTTCATACAACATTCCACATATCGAATAAATCTCACTTTAGGCCAAACAGTGATAAGACTCCCTATGAGTTGTGGTATGGAAAACTTGATCATCCTCCAAATTAAGTGAAACATAAGGGCCATCTAACCATTCCTAGGCACATAAAAGGCTACACTAACCTTCCTCTTTACACTTAACACTTTTTTAGCTTAATGAGTTCTTAGGAGGGTCAAGGAGATTTTTTTCACTTTATGTGCCAAACATGACTATTGTGTGGGACATTAAATGGATTTTGCATAGATTCCGAGGAGCTCCAACTAAAGATATTTTTGGGGCCTACTCCCTGCTATAGAAGACTCCCAACTCTGTTGGATGAGGACAATAAATACTCCTTCCTACTGCTACATGGTGACCCAGGAAATATGATTCAATTTTTTTAGGGATTTTGGAGGGAAAACAATCCTCTCTTCAAGGAGGCTTCTCCCTACGCATGTTGTATAAATATAGGGCTCAAGTAGCCCAGTAGGACAAGTAGGAGCAACTTAAGAACACAGTAGAGGATTGGGAAAAATTTAGAGTTCAAGTTTTGTAACTTTTGTCATGGACAAGAAACTTTTTATTTAATCGAAGTGATCTTTGATTTCAGTTCTTAGTTTGGATTTCTTCTAAGGGTTCTGAGCTTCCTTGGGTTAGGGTCGACCTTAAGTGCTCAAGATCCCTCTTGTACCATTTATGTTCACGAATTTGTTTGTCTCTACAAAAAAAATTGAACACTACTTTTATGTATGGTTATTTATATGGTTTATGAACAATCTTTTATTGCAATTTATCTTAGCATTAGGCGATGATATTTGTAATGTTACATTATTCAAATAACATTCTTATATATGCATTTGGTTCACCTTCTCTACTGATGTTTATTTGTTTTCCGTCATTCACTGTTTATTGTTTTTGCATTGTCCCCTATTTTGAAGCTACAAGAAACTCTACATCCATGCACTTTGCTACATGTACCCTACCATAAGTTGATGTAATACCTTGGTGATCCATAATTCTTTGATTTACTGACATGATCCAAGATCTTTTCTTCGGTTGACGTTAGCAGAATTACATGAAATAGCGTGTAAAAACCATATGTGCAAATATTTAAAGAAGAAGCAACTAAAAGGAGACCATAAAGATAATGCACACAAAAAGTTTGATAACGGAGTTCGTACATTGTGGACTGTGTCTCTGGGCCTTGCTTCAATAGTGGGGAGGTTGCTTCATTCATCTCAGCAAAAAGAAAGGTAAGTACATGGAAAAATACATCATTATACCTTCAATCCCAGGAGTGACTTGAAATTCAACTACTCAAAACACAACAATCATAACACCAATAGGTTTGCCTCGTCCTCCGAAGAATTTTGAATATAAACATGACCCACTTCTAAAAGGCTCATTGTTATCTCGAACTTTGTGCCCAATAATTAATGAAAATGGGGGGTTTTTTCCATGACCTCTAAAATCTTCTACTCATATGCAAAAACAGTCCACACCATTGTGATCCTTGTGAAATTAAGGTTAAAGTGAGTATAAACTCTACTATATTTTTTCACCTACAACTCTGCCCCCTTAGAGAATCTAAAAGATTCCATAACAATTTTTGTGGGAGAATATTCCTAGAATATTCAAGGGAATATTCCCCTACTCGAACCCTGAACCCTGGTTCAGGTTATGCAAGGTTCCACTTGTCAGCTCTGAGTTCCAAGTTCTGGTTCCGCCCTATACGCGTCGTTCTACCACACGCCCTCCAGTCCTACTCCATTCGTATGGCAATGGGGGCAAACTTAAATAAATTTTGGCTGAAGGAGTTTACAACACATGGATTATTGGCCCAACAGTCATGCAGTTGTATATTTGGTATTTGGTTGGGGGTTCAAACCCCACAATCCTCTCATTCGTTGTTGTTTTTAATATGAAATAGTTGTGGGTTCAGGGAGTTCGCCAAGTTGGTAACCCACCAACCTGACCACTGTTATAACTGCTCACTAGTGGCCAAGTCAACTGCCAATTTGACGGCCAAATCGATCTCCAAGTTTCCCTACTATGTTTGGCTCGGTCCAGGCCCAACTGGCCATCTACGGGGTGCCAAGCAATGCCCAATGATTAGGCAATGTCGTGCCCTTAGATTAGATCATTTCGACCATCACTCTACCACATGGTCCAATCTGAGCCTTAGATGTGGTGGCACCAGATTTTTCTGTACCATCATTAAGGTTGTTAACCAAGGTGCTGACTGCGCTGCCACGTGGCATCTTATGGGAGTGCCATGTGGCATGTTAAGGTACACCTGCAAAATTATTTTTTTGTTTGAAAAAAGCTTCAGATGGCTATAACCATAAGGAATTTGTTCCCATGTGGTTATAACTAGAGGTGATGGCTATAACTTTCACCTCATGGTAATAAATGCAACAATCCTTCAAAAACAAGTACCAATATTATTGCAAAGCAAGGGATAAAAAAGACGAGATATTCAGAATGGTCTAAGGAGAGAACAAGTCTCTATAAGATTTTAAAGAAAGATTTAAGGTGAGTTACAGAAGGGTGCATAACTGCACCTTGGATCTAGACTCCTTGAAGTTATTCCTACTACAAGGAGTCATGGAAGAACTGATTGAAACGCTCAACCTACTAGCCAATGGATACATATACCAACTTTCTTATGATGATATCAATAAGGTATTCAAAAATCATCTAGGGGCTGTTAGAAAACGAGGTAGAGCAAACAAAAGTTCGGTAAGTACTTCTTCCTCCTCATTGATTACTAATTATGATATAGGAGGTATGTTAGAGGAAATGAAGACCAAAATATAATGTCACAGAAATAGGTTATGTATGTGAGGAGCATCATTCCACTGATAAGTGCCCATCTTTTCTAGTTTTGAAGGTTGTATACTAGGGAGTAAAAGGGAGTATGGAGTAGTTATGCTTTGTTGACCAAAAAAAGCCCAAAGCCCCAAGGGAGTTCCAACAAGGTATGATGATGACTTTTTGACTAGCTCAACCTCTTGTTGATTATGAATTTTCGACATGGGTAGAGGAAGAAGAAGAAGAAGAGGAACCTTGCCTCTCATCATCCTACCATGTATGTACATTAGAAACCACCATTAACAACAGGAAAGTTGATGAAGAAAATCTAATTGATAAATGTATGCAAAACCAATACCTTTCTGCCATGAGTATCGATGGCTTAAAAGACTCATCTTTCTCAAGACGGTTCATGGGAATATTTTTTACTTGTTGTTTCTAAGCAAAACAATGTTAAAACAATAGAAATAAACCCCTCTAAAACCTTGAAAATCAACCCATCTCTCTTAGTTGATTAAAAAAAAAAATTGCTCACTATATTAAAACAACGTATTGATGCATCTGCATGGGACTACTAGAGGGTAAAAGGAGTACATCCTTTTGTGTGCCCTCACCATATATATATATATCGCGGAGAATCATAAATTTGTTCACCAACCACAAAGGTGAATGAACCCTACATTAAAAGATATTGTGAAAGATGAATTGTAAAAATTATTGGATGCAATATTCATCCATCCAATCTCTGATTGATCCGTAAACTTCCATGGATATTCCACTGGACAATTTGTCACAACAGATCTGACAATATTCTATCAAAAATCTCAGATTCTACACTATTACAATTTTGTTTAATTTCTAGATCTGTAAAATTAATTGTAATTAGTGCATGCGTGTGAATATAAATTATGAAGAAAAGTAGAGAACGAACAAAACAATCTCACACACACATAACACACAAGATATGCTCTTTGGGAAACCATTTCGGGAGAAAACCTAGCTGGCAGGTGAGGCCGCTTTGCTCTCTTTCTTTGTCTGGAAATATGGCTGCAGATACAAACAAGTAATGTCTGTCGCCTATGGGTTGCTACAATGCACAAATTCTCTCTATGTGCTCTACCTCCTATCTCTTCTGGCTATCTTTGCTCAACTATGGAACAAAATGCTCTCGAAAGAATGGAATGCCTCTACCTCCTAGTGGCCCAATTATAAGATGGCCCGATAGCCTACTAGTGGTTAAGTTTGACTACATCAACTATTAACTAGAGTTAAAAAATAGACTCTTATTGAATATTCTACATCACAAGCACGTGTATAGCCCCTTTTCCACGAATAATGGGGGTTGACGCAGCATCCTCCCGAACTATAGGTGTGAAAACAGGAAGGTCAACTTCTGAGTGGCATAACTTTTGTATATGGACTCTGATTGACGCGATTCTTACGCCGTTGGAAAGATGTCTATGTGTAGAATAGCATGAAAAGGTGATGATATTTAGCAACAAATTTTTACTCCCAAAAAAATTCGTTTGATTCCTCAAAACGCTCTCGAAAGGTTCCAGACCCATTTCGCCAAACTGGGTCCCGCCAGTAAAAATGGTCCCGTGAGATGATTCCTCCACTTTTTCCTCTCCAAATGCATTGATATGGATGAAAAACAATATAATGATATAATTCAGATCACTGATAATGAATGGGTGTCTCCCTTACTCATTGTCCCTAAGGAAAATGGAAAATGGAGGATCTGTGTTGACTACAGAAAACTCAACAGAGCCACTAGGAATGATAATTTTCCCTTGCCTTGTATCAACCAAGTTCTTGATGTCCTTGCAGGGAAAAATTTCTTCTCCTTTTTGGATGGATTCAGTGGGTACAACCAAATCTAGCTTAGTCTCAAGGATTATGACAAGACTACCTTCACATGTCCATCGGGTACTTTTGCTTATAGAGTTCTCCCATTTGGCTTGTGCAATGCCCCTGCAACCTTCCAAAGGGTTGTGTTGAGTATATTATTTGATATTGTACATGATTCAGTGGAAATCTAATGATTTCACACCCTATGGGGATGATTTCCAAGAGGTTCTCTCAAACTTAAGAAAGGTTTTGCAAAGATTTGAAGGGATGAGTCTCTCGTTGAGCCATGAGAAATGCCTATTTTCAATGAATGAAGGGATTGTCCTAAGGCATTTCCTCTCTTCAAAATGAATCCAAGTGGACCCTTACACGATTTCCATCCTAAAAAATGTTCATGATCTTCAAAAACAAACAGATGTTATAAGTTTTCCAAGACTTGTTAGATATTACCGAAGATTCATCAAAGTTTTGAGTGAAATTGCTTCTCCTCTATTTTCATTACTAACAAAAGATGTCAGGTTTTGTTGGAAAAATTTATGCCAAGAAGCATTTGAGGGAACTAAAGAGAAATTAATGACAACAACTATCCTTAGAGGTCTGAATTAGACCTTTCCCTTCCATTTCCATACAGATGCATCAGGTAAGGTGATTGGGGCAACTTTGGGTTAATTTGAAGGTAAGCTCCCCTGTGCAATTTATTTCATCGACAATAATTTGTCTAAGGTTGAGTTAAACTATATAGTAACTAACAAATAATTTATTATTGTTGTACATTCCCTAAACAAATTCATACATTACATCACTGGGTATCAAGTCTTTGTGCAGACTGACCATGCAACAATCAAGTACTTGATGAATAAACCATATGTGAATGCTTGCATAATTAGTTAGTTATTATTGTTGTGACAATTTGACTTGACTATGGTTGAAAAACTTAGAAAGGAGAATGTTGTTGCAATTTTTCTATGAAGAGGTGATACCCCTCATGCAATTGTTTTTGCAAACATTCTTATTTATATTTACTTGTAAATATTGTGTACGTATTAGTTGTGGAGCCTCAACTAAATTTCATTGATAGATGTATATTTTAATATACTGTTATGAATTGAATATTATTTATTTCACTTATTGTTTATTTGGAAATAAAAGAGGAGCCACCACATGAGTAGCAGGTTCCAAATTATTAGGAAGTTGTTAAGAATGAGTTGTAGTCCAAGAAAATATAGTTTTGAAGTTGCAATTGTCACAATTAAAAAAAGGAAATCCTCCACTTTTAAAAATATTCCTACCACAAAAAAGATTAGACTGGAAAAAAATAAAAATTATTTGGACACTTCTAGGGTCCAAGGAGGAAAATTATAGAAAATTACTTATTGGATTCCTAATAGAAGGACTACCTAAGGCTAGAGGGGAATTGTTGGGGTGGTTGTGACAACCCCTCTACTAAACATTGTTATGAATTGTAAGCCAATTTAAAATAAATTAAATAAGATGATAAGGCTAGGAGGGACACAAATTTAAAGCTTGTGGAGGTGAAGGGGGGAGATTTCTTGGTGAGATGAGCATGTAATCAACTTGGGTACCTTTTGATGTAAAAACTCCACAAGTAGCATAGTCAAGAGAAAGGGCATTAAATCTTGCATATGGAGTCACTACCGAGTAGGAGGAGAAAAGAGCATGGACAACCAGGCATTAAAAACCCTGCAAGGACTCTTGTTAAGGAAAAGAAGAAGGCCACACTTAGAATTTAATAATGTGTATGGGCTTGGAGAATGAGGATGAATCGACACCCACAGTCGTGGAAGACAAGCTTGTTCAAGCACGCCTTTGGGAAAGGGGAAGGAAAAGGGGAGACTCTAATTAGAAAGGGTATTTTGGACATACAATGAAGGCTAAGAAGGGTCATAACACATCACAGTGGAAGAGGAGAAAGCATATAAAGCACTTTGAATCCCCAAGTAAATGTGCATATGGATAGTGTGAATATCCTTGGAGCACTTCCCTTCATAGGCTTTGAATCTGGCTCAGGGGTGTCTATCTACAAGAAAGATTGTAGTGCAGATTAGCCCATGATTGGGAGGAGAGTTAGAGTTTGAATCTTAGTTGCCAGACTCATCTATAATGCAAGATAAGTGATTTACTTATGCTATTGTGAACAAAATTTCACTGTGTTACTGTGTTGTTGTTATGTAACTCGTGTTTTAAAGAGAATGTTTATATTCATTTTATGAATTCTTGAATGATAAATTTGAATGCAATGCCAATGCTTATCATTGTCGTTAAAGGTGTATGTCAACGAGGAATATTCTATGTGGTCTAAAGCACACTATTTATTACTTATTGACATGAATGTGAGTGGTTGATGACTTGTTGATACCAGATGTTCAGTTTAAATGTTTGATTCCTCAAGGAGATCTTTTTATGTACTCTTGGTGGTAGATAATTGGTTTGACACAGGTAGTCATGAAAGGCGTGGGTGCATGTTAGGTTGTTGTCGCTGCAAGGTTGCTTGTATGAATGCGCGTTTGATTGCTAATGGCATTTCTCTGATTAATGGTCAAATGATGCATTACCATATGCTTGGAATATATATATATATATATATATATATATATATATATATATATATTATATATATATAGTATATAATATATATATTACTACTTAGATCTATATATATATTATAATATATATATATTATAACTATAAATACTATACAATGAGTGTGTTGTGGGTCCATTTCCCAAGGTCTGAGAGGCATGGGGAAACATCTTTGGGTAATGACTTAATATTTCATGTATTGATATGCTTTAATTTATGGCCCCAAGTTGTTGAGTTCTTTAGAAGAATTGTGCCCTTATGCTGGGTGTATAAGCTCAGGAGGAATAATCAAGCATTGAAGTGCCTATGTATAAATAATTAACATTTATGCACTTAAATCTTAGGAGGGATAGCCCAGATTCAGCTAAGTGTCAAGGGTATCGCTATTACTGCATTTATATACGCATAGAGCTCAGGAGATACAACCAACCTCTCGAAGTGGGAAAAAAGGGGTGTTGATAAGCTCAGGAGAGATATGCACTATGGTCAAGCATTAAGGAGTTATGCCACATCAACTAGTGTCAAAGGAGGAGGGGCCAAGACAAATACCTTTTCCCGTAAATTAACGTGAATGAATCCCCGTATCGAGGCTCAAGGTGACAAATATAATGCAAAGTAGGGTGAGGGAAAGATTAATAGAGGCCTAGGGATGAAGATATCCCTAGTAGTCGATGGATATTTTCTCGTCTCGGGGTGTCAGGGTCTCACAAGTCAAGGTAGTTGCAGTGTGCGTAGTGAGGTTGGGGACATTTGCTTATAGTGTTCTCCCATTTGCCCTGAGTAATGGCCTTGCCACCTTCCAAAGGGTTGTGTTGAGTATATTCTTTTATCTTTTGCATGATTCAGTGGAATTCTGATGATTTCACACCCTATGGGGATGATTTCCAAGAGGTTCTCTCAAACTTGAGAGAGATTTTGCAAAGATATGAAGAGATGAACCTCTCTTTGAGCCATGAGAAATGCTTATTTTCGATGAATGAAGGGATTGTCCAAAGACATTTCCTCTCTTCAAAAGAAATCCAAGTGGAACCTTACAAAATAACCATCATAAAAAAAGTTCTTGTTCTTCAAAAACAAAAACATGTTAGAAGTTTTCTAGGATTTGTTGGATATTATCAAAGATTCGTCAAAGATTTTAATGAAATTGATTCTCGTCTATTTTCATTACTAACAAAAGATTTCGATTTTTGTTGGACAATTTTATGTCAAGAAGCATTTGAGGGAATTAAAAGGTCTGAATAAAACTTTGCCCTTCCTTATCCATATAGATGCATCACACAAGGTGATTGAGGCAACTTTGGGACAATTTGAAGGTAAAATCCCCTATGCAATTTATTTCATCGATAATAATTTTTCCATTGCCAAGTTAAACTATACAGTAACTGAAAAATAATTTATTGTCGTTGTACATTACATAAACAAATTCACACATTACATCATTCGGTATCAAGTCTTTGTGCACATTGACCATGCAACAATCAAGTACTTGATGAATAAACGGATGTCATTGCTCGCATAATTAGGTGGTTATTATTGTTACAATAATTTGACGTGACTATTGTTGACAAACTTAGAAAGGAGAATGTTGTTGTGGATTTTCTATCAAGAGGTGATATCCCTCGTGCAATTTCTTTTGCAAACATTATTATTTATATTTACTTGTAAATATTATGGACGTATTTGTTGTGGAGCCATGAGTAAATTTCACTAATAGATGTAAATATTAATATATTGTTATGAATGAATTATTATATATTTCACTTATTGTTTATTTGGAAATAAAAGAGGAGCCACCACGTGAGTAGTCATACTCCCAATTATTAGGAAGTTGTTAAGAGTCAGTTGTAGTCCAAGAAAATATAGCTTTGAAGTGATAGTTGTCATAGTTAAAAAAAGGAAATCCTCCACCTTTAAAAAGATTCCTACCACCATAATTAGATGATGGGAAAGAAAGGTCATGTGGTGAAACATGAAGAAAGAAGATTGCAGGAGAGAAAGGCAATAAAAAAAATATAGGGTCCAGTGAGAGAGAAACATTCAACCAAAAAAAATAAAAAATTGGAAACTACTAGGGTCCAAGGAAGAAAGTTATAGAAAATTACTTATTGGATTCCTCACAGAAGGACTGCCTAAGGCTCAAGGGGAATTGTTGAAGTAGTTGTGACAACCCCTCTTGTAAACATTGCTATGAATTGTAAGCCCATTTAAACTATATTAAATAATATGACAAGGCTAGGAGGGATACAAATTCAAAGCTTGTGGAGGTGGAGTTGGAGGGGGGAGATTTCTTGGTGAGATGATCTTGGTGGTTCTAGAGACCCTCAGAGGTCAAGAGGACTTATAATTGCTCGAAAACCAAAGTGGTTAGATGGTAGAAAAACCAAGACCATATCGAAGTGCTCGTCGCCCTGATTCCAACAGTGCAAACACAACTCTAACCCGAGTTGGTATGAAGGAGATAAGGTTGGTTAAAGTTTTGGTCAAAGTGGGCAAATGGGCCAAGATTAATGATCCTACAAACTGACTGAGTTGGGGAATCGAACTTGGCTCCCGAAAGCGGGCAAATTTGTCGAGTGCCTAATTTGTGTAATAACCCTTAATTTTGGCAAATTTAAAAAAGGCTGGGTGGTTATTATAAAAGTTAATATAATATATATATATATATATATTATATATTATATATATATTAAAAAAATTTAGGGTGACAGACCACCACCCCCGCCACACCCACAAACCATAACATATTGTTTCAAATATAACATATATATTAGCGGGCAAGCGAACCCACCACACCACATGGCACAACGTTGATTGGAGGGGAGCCAATGGGGGTTGAATCCACCACCCACGTGGGCCAATATTGTTTCAAATATAACATATATATTGGCAAGCCATTAAAGGTGAACCCACCACACCACATGGCATGACGTTGATTGGAGGGGAGTCGGCGGGGGTTGAACCCACCCGATCCACATGGGTCGGCCCCCAACGGGTGGCTCCAAATATATCAATCAAAAACCACATGACCGTTAAACATTCCATCAACAAAAAACAATACAACGCACCCTACGTATGGGAGGTCAGTGGGGTTTGAACCCCTGACCTACCCGCCTCCATTGCTAACATTTACCAAAGGGCCAACGCCCTGGTAAATCCACCTAGAATATTTTAAATGAACTCAAATTCGCCATTCGACCCGAGGGTGAAATAGAGACAAAATGGAGGTGCGCCAAGCCAACAGAACTATGCACGAAGGATGAGGTAGGACCATGCCTGGCAAAACCTTGCCCAATCAGAGGAGCAGAATCCTAATGGAGGAGAATCTCAAGATGCTGAAAAGACTCCTCGGGAGCTGTCAAGCAGCAAGGGATCTTTAGAGAACCTTGATTAGTCTTTAGATTCCCTTGGAGGTTGATTTTTTCCAGTGTTGGAATGATGCCGACTTTATAGTCATTTTTCACAGAATTTCGCAGGGAGTGCAATGGTGTGCTCAAAATCTTCATCCGAGCAGCGGATTTTTCAGTCATCTTTAGAAAGGAACCTTCGAGGGAATCTTCAAGATTCTCAAAGGTCCAAAATTTGACGATGTTAGAATTGGACAAGTTTATAGTCAATTTTGCACCACTCATAACCAGGAATTCAGTGGTGTAGTCCATTTAAGTAGCTGAGCTTTGCAATTTGAAAGTGGAGGTATATGATGTAGTTATGCCATGTCTTTCTTCTTGATTTGCTAAGATGATGTATTTATCGTTGAGATCCCTTATTACCATTATGTTGAGGGATATTTGTTGCCACATCATGTGAGATTTGTTTAGCTTGTAATGCTAGAGGAAGGCCCATTTGACTGAGAATTCCTGTAGAGAGAATGTCTTGTAGAGAGACACATTACTCAGGTTGAGGGTATTGTCCTTGTAATGACAAAGAACATTCCATGTACATCATCATCATTTGCAACAATTAATGAAGTGGCCTCCACTCTCTTGACATCAAGCCCGAAGACGTAACCTACACTGGGTGAACTCTATTATCAATGTGTTGTGTTCTTGATTTGTTGATCGTCATTATGTTTCCTCTTGTTTAAGCACGCACATGCGTTTATTCTATGCTCTTTTAAATGCAATTCTGATAACATCAGAGAAGTGAAAGATCTTGGTTAATTCTGGTAGCTAAAGAGATCCAAATCAAGTTTGGTATCAGAGCAGTCTTCTCGCTGATGTAAATTGCGAGTGTGAACGATTGAATGTGCAACAATGGAGGATGACAAAGAAATGTACGAGGCCTTCCTAAGGATGTAAAAAATGGTGGACATAATGTATGAAGCTTATGAGAAGAGAACATAGGAATGAGAGAAAGAAAGAGCAGAGGAAGATGCTCCATCTACCCCCTCGAGTGAACATGCATATTCTTCATCGTCTTCTCATCATTCGAATGAGGAGATCAACCAGAGCCTTCAAGCAGAGAATGTTGAATTAAGGAGGCTTCTACAAGAAGAGAAAGAGGAGAAGCAAATACTAAAACTTCAACTATAAGCCACTGAAAAGGCCTTGGAAGAGTTGAAGCGCAACAAAGGCTTAACAAAGCCATTATCACTTGTTTTAGAATCGACAACTGAGCTAAAAAATGTTGATCATTCTTCAGTTTCATCTTCACATGATGTTATTTTTGTTGGAAATGTGGAGGTACCCATTACAGGAACTAGAATGAGACTCCTTACTAAGATGGGATAAAAAGGAGGAGGAATTGGTGTTAATGGCCAAGGCATGACTCAACCATTGGAGGTTGTGGAAAGACCTCAATTCGAAGGTTTGGGATACACCAAAGGGGAATGCTCAAAGGTGCCAGGATATTCCAATACATTGTTGAAACTGTTGAGGAAATAGAATGATGGGAACACATCACCATCATCTTATGACAATGCCCATTGCAGAGGAAGAACTGAGACAAACTCTCATCGCCATAATTGCACTAGAGGCAACCAGGAAAGGTATAACAGGTCTCAGTATTCTAAAGTTCATTTCGATTACAATCATGTTGTTAATGATGAACATAAAGCATGGCATAAAAAACTATGTAGTTTTTGTGGTTTACATAACCATGTGGTTGTTGAGTGCTGAAAGAGAATGGAAACATGAAAGAGAATGAGGCATGAAAGGCCTTCTCCACATTAGAGAAGGAAGCAGGTTAATCAGGTTTGGAGGAAGAAGAATTATTGCAGTCATTGCAACAAAGGTGGTCATTAAAGAGCCACATGTTGGAGGATCCATCCAGAGCAATGCTTTAAAGACAAAGCGCCCATGCATAAACCAGTTGAAAAAGTTGTTCAACAAACGAATCCGCCACATTCATGGTGGTTTTCTTTATTAAGTAAAAAATGGTTTTACTAGACACGATAGTTTTTTATGGATGTATTTTGTAAATCATGTGTTGCGACTTAAAATGTAAAAGTGAGGATGTTTTTTTCATCACTTGTTGAAGCAACAATGATGTTTTGGCCTTGTATTGATAGTTGGGGTATTGTTTCCATTTTGATGTAAAGTTAACCACAAAGTATGTTTTATAAACTCATGGCAAGTATGGGATGCTTGGGTCATTATGTAATTAAGCATGTAATTTGCAAAATATTGTACTACAGGTTTGCAGAGGATGCAAGTGTTGGTTCATCGCTTATGGCTCCGAAGAACAAAGGTGAAGGAGAAGGAAGGGTGACCTGTCAGGACACTTGTGGTGCAGACGATGTACACAATAGTTGCATATTATGTTCATGCTTTTGGAGGACCAAAAGCTCCTCAGTGGGGAGGAATGATCCAGGTAGTTCGAGAGATGCTCAGAGGTCAAAGAGGGCTTATAATAGCTCGAAAATAATAATGGTCAGATGGCAACAAAACCTAGACCAGATCAAAGTGCTCGTCACCCTGATTCCAATTGTGTGAACAACACTCCTATCCAAGTTCATATGAAGGAGATAGTGCTGGTGAAAGTTCTGGTCAAATTGGGCATGTGGGCCAACCTGATTAATGATCCTACAAATTGAACGAGTATGAGGTATGGAACTTGGCTCCCAAAAGTGGGTGAATTTGTCAAAAGCCTAATTTATCTAATAACCCTTAATTTCGACAAATTGTTAAAAAGTTGGGTGGTTATTATAAAAGTTAAAAAAAATATTAAAATAGAGCAGGACAGGTCCTTCGGACCCACCCACCCACCACATATACATATATATATATAATATATATAATATATATATATATATATATATATATATATATATATATATATATATTATATATATATATATATTATATTATTATTAAAAATAAATTGTGATGGCGGGCCACCACCCCTACCACACCCACCAAACATAACATATTGTTTCAAATATAGCATATATATTGGTGGGACATTAAAGGTAGACCCGCCACACCGCGTGGCATGAAATTGGCTGGAGGGGAGCCGACAGGGGTTGAATCCACCCAGCCCATGCAGGCTGGCCTCCATTGGGCGACTCTAGAAATATCAAACAAAAACCACATGATCGTTAAAAATTCCATCAACGACAAACAATACAACGCGCCCTCTAAGTATGGGAGGTCAGTCGGGTTTGAACCCCCAACCTACTTGCCTCCATTGCCAACATTTACCAAAGGGCCAACAACTTGAGTTAATAAATCTGCCCAGGAATTTTAAAATGAACTCAAATTTTCCATTCGATTGGGGGGCGAAACGGAGATGGAATGAAGGCGTGCGAAGCCAACGAAACAATGCACGAAGGCCGAGGTGGGACCATGACCGACGAAACCTTGCCCAATCAGAGGAGTGGAACCTTGAATCAGGAGAATCTCAAGATGTCGAAAATATTCTTTGGGGGGTGTCCAACAACAAGGAATCTTTAGAGAATCTTAAGGAATCTTTAGATTCCCTTAGAGGCTGATTTTTGCTAGTGTTAGAATGATGTCGACTTTATAGTCATTTTTCACAAAATCTCACAGGGAGCACAATGGTGTGCTTAGAATTTTCATCCGAGCAACGTATTTTTTGGCCATCTTTAGCAAGGAATCTTTGATGGAATCTTCAAGATTCCCGAGGGTCTAAAATTTGATGGTGTCAGAATTGGACAAGTTTACATACGATTTTACACCAATCATCGCCAGGAATTCAGTGGTGCAGTCCATTTTAGCAGCTGAGCTTTGCATTTTTCGGTCATCTTCGAAAGTGGAGGTATATGATGTAGTTATGTCATGTCTTTCTTCTTGATTTACTGAGACGATGTCATTATTGTTGAGATCCATGATTACCATTATGTTGAGGGATATTAGTTGCCACATCAAGTGAGATTTGTTTAGCTTGTCATGCTGGAGGAAGTCCATTTGAGTGAGAGTTCCTATAGGAAGAATGTCTCAAGGAGAGACATGCCACTCAGGTTGAGGGTATTGTCCTTGTAATGACAAAGAACATGTCATGTACATCATCATCATTTGCAACAATTAATGAACTGACCTCCACTCTCCTGAAACCGGGCCTAGAGATGTAACCCACATTAGGCGAACTTCGTTATCAATGTGTTGTGTTCTTGACTTGCTGATCGTCATTATGTTTCCTCTTGTTTAAGCATGCACATGTGATTGTTATATTCTCTTTTAAATGCAATTTTGATAACATCATAGAAGTAAAAGATCTTGGTTAATTCTAGTAACTGAAGAGATCCAGATCATGAGATGAGCATGAAATTAAATCAACCCAGGTATCTTTTGGTGTGAAAACTCGGTAGGTAGCATAGTCAAGAGAAAGGGCATTAAATCCTGCATATGTAGTCACTACTGAGTGGGAGGAGAAAAGAGCATGGACAACCAAGAATTAAAGACCCTACAAGGGCTCCTATCAAGGAAAAGATGAAGGCCATGCTTAGAATTTAAAGATGCATATGGGCTTGGAGAATGAGGATGAACCGATACCCATGGACATTGCAAATAAGTATGGTCAAGAACACCTTCTGGCAAGGGGATCGAGGAAGAAAAAGGGGAGAATCCAATTAGAAAGGGGATTTTGGACATACAAGGAAAGTCGAGAAGGGGCATAACACATCATAGTGGAAGATGAGAAAGCATAGAAAGCACTCTGAATCCCCAGGTGAATGTGCATATGGCTAGTGTGAATATCCCTTGAGCACTTCCCTTCACAGGCTTTGAATCTGGCTCAGGGGTGGTTATTTGCATGAAAGATTATAGTGCATATTAGCCTATGATTGGGAGGAGAGTTAGAGTTCAAATATCAGTTTCCAAACTCATTTATAACGCAAGATAAGTGATTTACTTATGCTATTGTGAACAATATTTCACCGTGTTACTGTATTGTTGTTATGTATCTTGTGTTTTTAAAGAGAATGTCTATATTCATTGTATCAATGCTTCAATGATAGTGAATGCAATGTCGATTCTTATTGTTGTTGTTAAAGGTGTATGTCAACGAGGAGTATCCTATGTGGTCTAAAGCACATTGTTTATTACTTAATGACATGAATGCACATGGCTAATGACTTGTCGATACCAAATGTTCAGTCAAAATGTTTGATTCTTCAAGGAGAGCTTTTTATGCACTCCTAGTGGTACATAATTGGTTTGATGTAGGTATTCATGAAAGGTGTGGGTGCATGTTAGCTCGTTATCGCTGCAAGACCACTTGTATGAATGCATATTTGATTACTGGTGGAATTTCTCCGATTAATGGTCAAATGACGCATTATCATATGCCTGGAATGTGTATATATATATATATATAGTATATATAATATATATATTATATATATATATATATATAGATGCCTATTTTTTTTTTTGTACCTTGTATACGTCAATTGATTGAGCAAAGACGATTTCGTTGAGCAACTTTTGGGAAACGAATGTACTGTGGTTTAACAATGTTGTGTGCAGGTCCATTTCTTCCATTGTTTGGGAGGCATGGGGATAAATCTTTCAATAATGAGTTAATATTTAATGAATTGATATGATTTAATTTATGGCCCTAAGTTGTTGAGTTATTTAGAAGAATTGTGCCCTTATGCACGTGTATAAGCTCAGGAGGGACAATTTTATATATATATATATATATATATATATAGATGAGTTGGGTCGAACATTTATGTAAGCTCAGGAGGGATAAGCCAATTAGGTCATGCATTGAAGTGTCCATGTATAAATAATTAAACATTCATGCTTAAATATTAGGAGGGATAACTTAGATTCAGCTAAGTGTTGAGGGTATCCTAGTTACTGCATCTATATATTTGTAGAGATTAGGAGATACAACCAACCTTTTTAATTGGGACAAATGCCTTTTCCCATCAATATAATGAATAGTAGGGTGAGGGAAAGATTGATAGAGGCCTAGGGACAGAGACATCCCTAGTAGTTGATGGATATTTTCCCATCTCAAGGTGTTGGGATCTTGCACCTCGAGGTGATCATAGTGTGTGTAGTGGGGAGCAAGGCCACAATTAACGATCCGAGAGATGGAGATATCTCTGACAATTAATATTTCTATCTTGCGACCTCGGGGAAGTCATGTCACAGTTCCAAACAAGATATTGAAAGCCGAGACAAAATGTCTTTTTGTTCTATAACAGGAAATTACTACCTTACACATTGAGCTGAGACCATGGTGGGACCTAGGCTGAGGGAAACGATGGCATGATGACGTGGTTAGAGGGATGGCATGGTAAGACGAGGGCCTACCACATGGTGAGTATTATTGGCCATTTCAGAGGTCTAAATGACTCATAAGCACATGACAAGTGACACTTGCATGGAGAGACACGTGGCCAAGATGACATCAACATGATATCATCCCTAGAGTAAGGACTTCAGTGGTTGAGAGCGATTAGCCAGTTATTTCCCTGCTTGGGCACAAATTGTTCAAGGGTTCGGTATTCACGTCTAAGGAGGGTCTCCTCGATGGCTTTAGCAACAGGGGCGATGAAGCGATTTTTAGGAAAATTACAAAGAGGGAGGGGTTAATCAATATTTTAAAAATTTTCATTTCTTATTCAGAATTTTGTACGTTACTATTATTGATGAAACTAGCGTACGTACACAATTCTTGTGAATGCAAACAATGTATATCTAGTTAACTTAATTTGACATATCTTTCATCAGTGAGTTAACTTAACCAACACATTATTAATTCATTCACCATTCAAAATACCATAGAGAACAAATAAATCACAACACGTATGCAACACACATAGAACACCAAGATTTTAGGTGGAAACGCAATGTGGGAGAAAACCACCGTTGTCGCTATCTTTATCTTCTTTCTTATTATATAAAGAAAATCTTCATTACATTCTGTACTAATGCATACTTTCCCAATACACAGGAACCTACCTACAGGAGGCTACAACCTCCACTCATCCAACACCAACTATAAGGGAGCTACAACCCTCTGATCGCGTTTACCAGTTCCTACCGGGAGGGAGCTCCTACACCCACTCTGAAGGATGCAACCCTCAACACCTCGTGGACCTCTTTTAAGAATGTTTAAGATTGGATCCATATATTAAACAATCATCAAACAACCTGTAGGCCAATTTTCATCAAATTTTCATATTGGACCCACACCAACAATAAGCCCAAACCAATATCCAAACTAAAATATTGAAACACAAATATGAACCAATGAATCAACTGAATCTTTGAAGCATCAAACCACTGAATCCAGAACCCAACCAGAACAAATGTACTTCAGAATTTATATGCTACTGTTCTTAAGAGAACCTGTGTATATATGTGCTTCCTTTGCATAAAACATGTGTACAGATCTTAGAATGTTGAAAACTGAATCATTTAGCTCACTGTAACACTAAACCACTTACTGAATCAAGTATGAACCAATCATAGATCACCACATTGTGCATCAATCAGTATTCTAATCCACAATCAACCCAACCAACACTGTTAGACATTGATCATAGAGACACCATTGACAGGCAACAACAAATAGAACAAACATCATCAACAATTATCATCAAGCAACACTGCAAACCCTGACCAAATTTGAATCAGAATATATACATGACAATTATTAAGTAGAAAATTCTATATATGCGCTTATACTATGAGACAATCGCATACAAATCTCAAAATATTGAAAAAAACTTCACATAATATATACGCGACTACTCAGAAACAACTCCACATATGTACACGACTATTTAGAGACTAACCTGTGTATAGATCTAAAAATTTTCACGAAAAACACAATTCCCATTCCGCAAACCTCACCATCACATATTCAAATTACAAAATTATTATAGCCACATATCTACCATTATTAGCTACAAGTATAAACAGATCAAGTAAGTGTATTCATTAATATTTATTGCTCTTTCAGATATATCAGTTCTGAGTCTTCTCCTTGCTCCCTGGTGCACACCTGTTTCAGATCAAATTACATATGAATAACTCATTCACTTGTACACTTAACACCTTGATCTCCATCTCCTTACATAGCTTTTGCCTTAGCCAATACCTTAGGTAAAACTTTGGTAATGTCGTTAGTATTTGTTGACGAGATCAAATGAACATTATCGCTTCTATTACCATGGGCCAATACCATGGTAATGACCCCTGGTATCCACATTTCCTTGGTTCAGATTATGTATGTGACTTTTACTCACAATACCTGCGTATGTACGTGACCCTTCTTTACATGAACCACATATACTTTCTCAAACTTCACTGTTGTCATCCATCTATAACTGAGCAATTAAATTATTTCTCTCTCCATATACTATGTAGCATCTGTACCAATATGCATGAGTTTCACAGTCATCATATTATCACAATGTTGACATCAAGTACATCTTTATCAAGCAGGTTTCCATCAAGGACAACACATTAGCCATAATGCCAACAATCTCCCCCTTTGGACTTGATGGCAACCACTTTGGTGTTTGGACACCACCTACAAACATCTGCAAACACTAAGTCTTCTCTCTAAACACCAAGTCTTTCCTCCCCCTTTGGCATCAAGGGCAAAGGGATGAACCAAGCTTTACGAAGTACTACCCTTGTAGTGTTGATCATTAAAGGTTTGATCTGCTGAATATGAATAATGAAACTGACATACTGACCATGCTCCCCCTGAGCATATGCTCAACCTATTGAAGATATTTCAAAAGAGTACAAGACTTCATGACTCAACAAAATATGACTTTTCCTATCACCAATGACTCATGATTACATTAGACACCCAACATATTGGGTTTACATATTAGACCCAAATTTTACATCAATGTCCCAGCATAATGGGATTACATACATGACATGACTTGATCCCAATAGCACATTCATGACTAAATTTTGCAATGATTTACAACATGGGTATATTCATGACCTTTGCATAAAGAGACATATATGACACTTAGAACCAAAATCAGTGACCTCAAAAATGAGGTAGCAAGACCTCAATAGTCATCAGTAACTACCATACACCATATAGGAGCCTGCAACATAGACATCTGATAGCCTCAACATAGATATCAGCATGATCATCCTCAATATGTAAGACAAGACAATGTAGGCATCATTATTTCCTCATTAAGAGTATTAAGAAGAATCAACAATCAATAATGTAACTACAACATAAGAAGCCCAAGAAAAATGAAAGAAACATAAGTATCTTCAATAGTAACAACAGAAACAATCATATAACAACCATGCTATGTACTCATCATAAACCCATCACGCAACAAGAAGTACTCAATCAATCATCATGCCAACAATGAACTATTAGAAGCATGACAACTGCTCCCCCTAAACCCGTGCCACCTCTTTTTCATTGCTGAGAAGCATACGCGTTTGTCTAGATCTAAAATTGCGTATACACACAACTGTCTTTCATATGATCCATGTACAAAAAGTAAACTGTTGGTGATTACATCTACAACTGCCCCTGAACATGTCATTTTGTTTAGAACAATTAGCAGAGAGAAGAGGCAAGAATCATACCTAATTTTTGTCTGAGATATTCAAAGAAGTCATGTGGAAGAGGCTTGGTAAATCAATCTGCAACTTGTTTCTTTGAAGGAAAATATTCCAACTTGACTTTTTGTTCAAGCCCTTGTTCTCTAAGAAAATGGTATTTGATTAGGATGTGCTTAGTTTTAGAGTGCATGACAGGATTTTTAGGGATACTTATGGCTCTAGTGTTGTCACAGAGAATAGGTACAGGTTGAGGGCAAGTGACTTGAATGTATTGGAGTGTTTGGATCATCCATAGAATTTGAGTACAACAAGACATAACAACGACATATTCTGATTCAGTAGTTGATAAAACAATATAACTTTGTTTCTTACTGAACCAAAAAACTAAGTGAGCACCTAAATAGAATGTTCCTCCACTAGTACTTTTGTGGTCATCAACACTACGTGCCCAATCTACATCTATGTAAGCATGAAGTGAAAAGTCTGCATTTTTGGGCTACCATAGACCAAAATCTTGAGTGCCTTGCAGATACTTGAATATCCTCTTAACTGTTTGGAGATGAGTTTCCTTAGGATTTGCTTGAAATCATCCAACTATGCCAACTGCATGCATAATGTATGGTCTTGTACCTATAAGATAGATCAAGCTGCCAATCATAGGTCTGTATTCAGGTTGATTAATTGTAAGAGAATCATCGTTCTAGCTTAGATTACACCTTGTTACCATTGGTGTGCATACAGGTTTGCAATCTTCCATTCCATATTTCTTCATAATCTGTTTGAGATACTAACTTTGAGAGAGATATACCAGTTTTAGTTTGATGAACTTGAAGACCAAGAAAGAATGTTAGTTCACCAAGTAAAGACATTTCAAATTCATGTTGCATAGTTGAAGCAAATCCTCGACTCATAGATTCAACATTGCTTCCAAATATGATGTCATCTACATAAACCACTACCATTAAAAGTTTGCCTTTGTCGAAATTTGATATACAAATTGATATATGCAGATCCTTTCTTAAACCCTTGTTGCTGAAGATACTCGTCAAGACAATAATACCATGCATGAGGAGCTTGTTTTAACCCATACAATGCCTTCTTAAGTTTGCAAACAAGATTTTGATCATTACCAAGTATGAATCCTTCAAGTTATTCAATAGAAACTTCTTTTTCTAGATCCCCATTTAAAGATGCATATTTAACTTCCATTTGATATACCTTAAAGTTATGAAAGCTGGAAAATGCAAGGAACATTCTCACGGCTTCAAGTCTAGCTACATGTGCAACAATCTCTCCAAAGTATATCCCTTCTTGTTGAGCATAGCCTTTGGCTACAAGTCTTTCTTTGTTTCGAATTACTTCTCCATTTTCATTTAATTTGTTCTTAAACACCCACTTTGTCCCAATTACATTTTTATTATGAGGCCTTGGTACAAGTTCCCATGTCTGGTTCCTTTTTATTTGATCATGTTTTTCATTCATTGCCTTAACCCAACATTCATCTTTGCTTGCTTGATTCACATTATGAGGTTCAATTGTGGATAGTAAGGATAAGTGACTAGATGATCCAACAAAAGTTCTTCTAGTTTGTATTCCTGCTTCCTTAGCACCTAAAATTTGAGTTTTAGGATGATTTTTCTGAACATACCTTTATGGAGTCTTTTTTGTCATACATGCATTTTCATTTCCTTATTCTAATGCTTCTATTTATTCTTCTCCTAAAACTTCTTGGATTTAGTAGGGAGCAGTTCGTCATCTATTTGTGCTTCCTTTCTGGTATCTGTGGATGCTTCATCAATCACAACATCTATACTCTCAACAATCTTTTGAAGCCTTTTATTATAACATTTATATCCTTTGCTTCTAGAAGAGTATCCAAGCAAGATTCCTTCATCAACTCTGGATTCAAATTTTCCAAGCTTATCATCATTTTTCTTTAATAAACATTTGCTTCCAAATATTCTAATGTTTGATAGTTGTAGGCTTACAATACCAAAGTTCATATGGACTTTTATCGTTGTTTACATGAACATGAGCCTAGTTAAGTATATCCACGATTGTATGTACTGCTTCTCCCTAGAAAGTGTGAGGTGTTCCTGACTCATCAAGCATGACACGTGCCATTTGTTGAACTACTTTGTTCATTCTTTCTGCTACTCCATTTTGTTGAGGAGTTTTAGCTGTGGAAAATTGTATTTTGATGCCATGTTGTTCACAAAAATTGAAAAATTCATCTGATATAAACTCTCCTCCTCTATCAGATCTAAGGCATTTGATTTTTAGATCCAATTCATTTTCTACCAAAGCCTTGAATATTTTAAATTTTTCAAATGCCTTATCTTTATACTTTACTAAACCAACCCAACACATTCTTGTAAATTCATAAATCAATAAGATGAAGTATTGTTCACCACGAAGAGACTGCTTTCTCATAGGTCCACATAAGTCAATTTTAACAAGTTCAAGGGGTTTACTTGAAGTACCTTCTTTAGCTTTAAATTGAACTTTGGATTGCTTACCAAATTGGCATGATTTGCAAATGCTATTTTCAGGTGGAGAAATGTTGAGCAAGTTACGAACTTCTCCCATCCTACTTGATTTGTATAATTGGGAAAATCTAAGGTGCCCCAACCTTTTGTTCCAAAGTCAACTTTCTTCAAATTTTCTCAAAAAACAGTGCCCTTTGCTGCCCTCTATGATACAGACATTGCTTGGAGTTTTGGTTCCCTTGATTATAATCTTACATGTATTCAATTTTCTTACCACAAATTCTTTGATCTGAAAATAACTTCATGCCCTTGATCACACATTTTACTAACACTTAACAAATTATGTCTTAGCCCAACGATAAATAATACATTCTCAGCTGTGACATTTTCTTTTAAAAACAAAGATATTTTTCCTTTAATGGTAGTAGGTGAGTTTTAGTACCAAAAGTCACATACTTTTCTTTCCTAATTTCATTAAAAGAAACAAACTTATCTCTGTCACTTGTCATATGCTTTGAACACCTGCTGTCAATGTACCATAGATTCTCTTGATCTCCTACATACAATGCTAGACCACAATTTTCAGAAGAAGTAATTTTATTTTTCTATACCTTGGGTGGTATTGTCTTCTATTCATGTTGATCATACGACTTCATCCTACTTCTTCATTTAGTTTCTTCATGACCAAAGTTATTGCAAATAGAACATTCAATTTCATTCTGAAGAAGTGAGAAAGCATTATAAGAAGATTTCTTTGTCCTGATTGCATTCTGTTGTTTTCTTGCTTCTCTAGTCATAATCATTTTATAAGCAACACAATGAACTGCTTTGTGACCAAAGTTGTGATAAGTGAAGCATTGGCCATTGAAGTAAGAATACTTGACAGTATAGTACCTTCTTGAGGTTCTTGCCCTTTATTCATGGAAAGGTTGTTTTACATGAGAAATATTTGATCCTTCATTCTTTTTCCGAGTCCTATGAATTCTTCCTTTTACTACATTCATGTAGCTTTTTGTACCCATTTCAAAAGATTTCAAAGGTTTCGATGTTTCTCCATTTTGATTTGGATTGTATCCAAGACCTCTCTTGAATAGTGGAGAACACTACACTTTAATGTTTTCTTCTAAAGTTTTAGATCCTTGCAAATCTAAGATTTAGAGCCTTTGTTTTCTCAAGTTCCTTTCTTAAACTCACAATTTTAAGTTCGAATTTTCACAGTGCCTTTCCTTTTCTTGGACTCGTTTCTTCAAGGATTCTTCAACTAATTTGGCTTCTTCTAGACAATACTTTAACTGAGTTATTTCTTCAACGAGAGTGTTTTCCTTATACATACTGATTTCCTTTTCTTGATTAATGTTTATGACCCTTAGTCTATCAATTTCTTCTAGAAAATCCATAAAGAGATAATCAAATTCATCTACCCATTGTTCTTCAAATGCCATAATTAATTGAAAATCCCAATTTGATTCATCATCCTCATTATTGGAAGAATACTCATTATCTTCATGAGTATAAAAACTTTTCTCGCTATCAAAATTTCTTTTAACATTCTTCTTTGGAATATTCTTCCCTTTCTCATGATTTTATTTATAAGAACATTTAACAGCATACTGACCTACTCTTCCACAGGCAAAACATTTAAAAGGAAACTTACCTTTGGACCTTCTAGTTCCCACTTGAAGCTTCTCCACAAAATTTGCTTCTTCTTTGTCTGAAACATAACATGTTTCCTTAGGCTCTTCTTTTTGTTTCCCTTTGTTTGTGGCTTTGAACGCTGCTTCTCTAATATCTGATGTACCCCCTTTTCTCATCGCATAAGCTATCAATATCCCATGGAGTTGTTCAATAATGAGACTCTTTAAATCCTGCATTTCTTCAATGGCGGAGACTTTGGAATCGAACTTTGAGGTTAGAGATCTTAGAATCTTTTCAATAAAAGTAATTTCCTTTATTTTGTCACCAAGGTTTTTCATTGAGTTAACAATCTCATCCACTTTAAGGAAAAATCTTGCAATACTTTCATCATCATGCATTCTAAGAGTCTCATACTGAATTCTGAATGTTTTAAGTTTAGTGATTTTCACCTTAGTGTCACCTTCATAGATTTAGAATAACTTATCCCATATTTCCATTGCGCTATTCAACTGCATGATTTTCACAAACTTAGATTCAACCAAACTTCCCGAGATAGCATTGATGGCATTTGCATTGACCTCATATTGTTTCTTCCCTGCATCATCTGTGAGAATGGAGGTTGGGTATTGATATACACCTTCAACAATTGCCCAGGCATTAGCTCCTAGTGCCTGCAAATATGCTCTCATTTTGAATTTCCAAAATGTAAAGTTAGTTCCATTATACAAAGGTGGCCTAATAGATAATGCTTCCTCTTGACTGCTCATATTGATGGATCTCCCTTTAAGCAATCAAGATTCTTCAAAGAGACATGCTCTAATACCAATTATTAGGAAAAAAACTAAGAGGGTCACTATTTTAACTGTTCCTTTCTTATTCAAAATTTTGTACGCTATTGTTATTCATGCAACCAACGAATGTACACGATTCTTGTGAATGCAAACAATGTATATCCAGTCAACTTAATTTGACATATCTTTCATTATTGAGTTAGCTTAACCAATGCATTATTAATTCATTCACCATTTAGAATGAAATAAAGAACAAATAAATCACAACACATAAGCAACACACATAGAACACCAAGATTTGAGGTGGAAACCCAATGTGGGAGAAAACCACCGCTGTCACTGAATCTGTCTTCTTTCTTATTATATAAAGAAAATCTTCATTACATTTTGTACTGGTGCAGAATTTACTAGTACGCATGAACCCACCTGTAGGAGGCTACAACCTCCACTCATTCTCCAACACCCATAGGAAGGGATCTACAACCCCTTGATATCATTTTCCGTTTCCTACCAGAAGGGATCTCCTAACCCCACTCTGAAGGCTGCAACCCTCAACACCTTGTGGACCACTTTTCAAAATGTTTTAGACTAGATCCACCTGTCAAATGATCATCAAACAACCTGCAACCATCAAACAACCTGTAGGCTGCTTTTCATCATATTTTCATACTGGACCCACACCAACAATAAGCCCAAACCAATATCCAAATTAAAATATTGAAACACAATTTTGAACCACTGAATCAACTGAATCTCTGAAGCATCAAGCCATTGAATCGAGAACTCGACCATAATAAATGAACTTCATAATATATACGCGATTGTTCTTAAGAGAACCTGGGTATATACACACTTTCGCTACATAAAGCCTACGTACATATCTCATAATGTTGAACATAGAATCATTTAGCTCACTGTAACACTAAACCACTTACTGAATCAAGTATTGAACCAATCACAAATCACCACAATGTGCATCAATCAATATTCCAATCCACAATCCAACCGACATTGTCAGACATAGATCATAGAGACATCATTGACAGACAACAACAAAAAAACATACATCATCAACGATTATCATCAAACAACACTGCAAACCATGACTAGATCTGACTCAAAATATATACGCGACAGTTATTAAGTAGAACATCATATATATTCGCTTATACTATGAGACACCCACGTACAAATCTCAACATACTGAAAACCACTTCACAGAATATATACGCGACTACTTAGATACAACTTCACATATGTATGCGACTATTCAGAGACTAACCTGCGTACAAATCTAAATTTTTTCACGGCAAACACAATTCCCATTCCGCAAATCTCATTGTCACACATTCAAATTACAACATTATTATAGCCACACTAAGGTATTTTGTTTAATAGCCACATTGAGTGGCCAATTTGGAAGCTATGTTGAGTGTTGTATCTTGGGGGCTAAGAAAACATGCACAAAACATGAAGATAGATGAGCTTGTAGACAAAGTTAAAGATCACATGGAACATTACTAAGTGGGTTGATAAAAATTGGTGAATTGAAGTAAAGCTGAAGACTAAAGATCACATGGAGTTATGATAAATGTTGTGCCTTGTGGATTAAGAAAAAAATTAGATGAGTTGAGCTTAAATACAAGTTAAATACTACGGGGAGCTATGTTGAGTACTTTCCTTAGGGCTGAGAAACTCTCAGATAGTTTTGTTTAAAAAAAGATTGGTAGTAACTTGAATTATGAGCTAATATGATTTTGTTGTGATATGAAGTGAACTAAAACTATAGGGTCCACCTCATGAACAACATTACTGATAAAAGTGTGATTTTTATTGTTGTTGTTGAGAATTTCCTTATGACGAATCTCATGGAAATTTGTGTGCTAATGATGAAGGAAGATCGTAGAATTTCTAGCACGAGCATATGAGGCTGGTTGCAGGTCAAACAACAACAACTTGAATGTATCAACGTTTGCAACGGTGCACTAGAAATGAAGGCTTCAAGAATAGGGCCATTGTGGTGGCACTGGAACTTGGTATTGTCTATTGATTTTCCATGAAGTATGCCATGACTAATATGAATGTGTTAAGGTAGGGAAATGGCTTGGTTATTGTTGAAAATGTAACTAGTGCTGGTATTCATAATGAAATTCAAATGTACTATTAATGTATTTATTATATTCATTCATTAGTATTTTATTTCTAGTCAAAGCATGTTCTTCATGCTTATAGGGTTTATTGAGTTAAAAAGAAAATTCATTATGAGTCAAAGAAATGTAATTGAGTCAAAGTCCCATTTGGACTTTTGTAAAGAAAAAAGAAAAAGAAAAAAATTTAATGAGTAAAAAAGGTCAATTTGTCATCCACAAGATCAATTCAGCCCTCCTAGACAAGTCGGCCCAAAGAGGCAACTATTTGATCTACTGGACATGTATAAATACAAGGATTTTGATCTCATTCACTCACTTCTCATCCACATCGATTTATGTGCTAAGACAAGAAGAAAACTAGTGAAGTCAAAGGAGAGAGAATAGGAATTGATTTCAGCCCTAGTTTTGCTCACACCTGCGAATTTGTCTGAGGTATTGTAGGCTTGAAATTTCAGGGAGGCCGAAATTTAAGGATTTGACGAGATTTCAGAAGTTTAACTAGTAGTGACTCTTATTGACTTTGACTTGTTGAAGAGACTTGGAGGAGAGATAACTTGGGGGCTTTGTGGAAGTATTAGTTTTGGTCTCGGGTGTTGGATATCTCACTTTGATTTGATTCTATAAGAAAGGGATTTTTGGGTTTTCTCCCTTGTGGGGTTTTGCCCTGGCTTAGAGCCTAATTTCTTTTGTCCTTTGTCTCTTATGATATTCATGTTTTGTACATTTGGTAATTTCTTAATTAAGAGAACATAAATTTAATAAGAAGTCAACAATCATTGATAAGTACTTATCAAGTTAAGAGAAACCTAACTTAATCTACTAACATCTTGGTTTCTCAACATGGTATCAGAGGTAAGGTTAAGGGAAGGCAGATTGAAGATCACCTCTTGTTGGATTATTTGAAGACTACTTGAAAATTCTATCTCTTCCTCCATAGAAACAATAACGAACAAGCTTGAAGATCATATTGACATAGCTATATCTCTCTCTCGTGACATTCCTAAATCAACTCCTCCTTCTTGGACAACTTGGAAGAAATTTTCTATAGTTAGGACCGAGTACTAAGAGACAAGGAGAAATTTGAGCATAAATCTCCAAGGCAGTTCGTTAAAAGCCTCTGAAGCAATCAACCATTTGTTTTATATACATATCTGAGGCAAGCAATCAAATTCAAGATTTTTTGGGCAGTAACATGATATTCCTATGAGTTACCTATGACATGAAACCTTGCAAAGAAACTGCACTATACTGAAAAGTCCATGAAAGAGGACCAAAATCGAAGTATAGAGAGTTAAGAAGAAGATTGAAAGACTAGTTCAAACTTATACTCAAACTCACTATGGCAACATTTCTCTATGGTACTGTTGATGGCCAAAAATGACCTCATCAACATTAGGGAGACCTCCCAGTCAGAGCCCCAGATTATAATCTTTTCCATTCGGGATAGTGCTTCCGACTGGTTAAATGGGTCCAATTACCCGTATCTTATGACCCAAATTAGAATATTTTCCATTTGGGATAATGGTTCCGACTGGTTAAATGGGTCCAGTTACCCTTATCCTAAAACTAGCCTAAATTAAGTGCCAACCTAGCCCAAACTATTATATATGTAAAAAAACATATACACAACCTTCTATCTGCTAATGTGTCTTGTTACTTGTCGTTATTAGTAGATAGATGAGAAGGAGTTACCTTTTGCAACTGCTTGAAGAAGGTAAACCTTTGCTGAAACAAGGGCACAACAAAGCCACGTTGGGATTTTGTCTTGCGTAAGGAGACTTTGAAAAATGCAGATTACTCTACATGCAAGTGCAATCTATTCTAATATGCAAGAAACAAAAGGAAATCCTAATCTATCTTGATTAAAAGAAGGATTAAAATCTCTCTCAATCAAGAGCAAAACTTGACTAAGATTGGATCTAAGATTATGATACGCTTGCAAATCATAGATTTAGCTCGTATGATTTGCAAGTTGTTCAAACAAATTTGTAATAAGATTACTTCAATAAATAGTTATCTAAATCATCTCGTGCTTATACTTAAATCCAATTATTAATAAATGAATTCAATATTAGATTTACTATTTTATTAAAGAAATAGTTCTTTAATTCAATATAAATTTATTTAAGACGAGATAGTAATTGATTGATAAATAGCTAGCAACCATTACAAGCAAGTCTCATCGAATTCGTTATCAAATTTTGATTTAAATCCTATTAAGCCTTGCAAAGGTAGATTAACACATGGCATCAATTAACATAAAATAAGATCGATCAACAACAGTGCTAATACCAATTAATCATATACTAATTGAATCAGAATTCAAACTAAAATTGAAAAACCATTAAAGAAATAAGAACAAGCCACAATTTCATACGATAGTGCAATGAAAAAGGAAAGCTTGTCATTAGCTCAAAATTGTTATCTCTTGTACAATCCTTTGAGTCTCAAACCCTTTCAAGAATAAGCTTTACAATAGTGGAAAATCCTCTCCTCTTAGGGATCAAAACTCTACGTATTCTATAGAAAATATCTCTCTCCTTTACGATAGTGTAATTGAAAGTCTCCTTGTGCATAATAACCCCTCTCAAATGCATATCTATGCTTCTTTTATAATCAGGTGACTTTGTTTGGCTTCCTTGATTTCATGTTCCAAATCCTCCAATATTCACTTGCAATCCCGAAATGCAATCCACTATAAATTAAATCTAAAATAAAAATAAAAAAACTAAAAAATAAAAATGAAAATCTAAACCAAACAAACATAATCATGTTGAAATCTAAAAAAAAAAACAAACAAAAAACAAAAACAACTAAATTTAATATAATCAAACTAAATACAAAATTAAAAATAAAACTAAACTAAATAAAAAACTAAAACTAATCTACTAATAGTTAAAATAACTCCAATAAATAAAACTAAAACTAAATCTACTAATAATTAAATAACTCCAATAAACTGAAGCCATTTCAATTTAACCCAAAACTAACTAAAATTTAATAAATAAAATAATTAAATTTAAAATTAAATAAAAGTCAATATAAAAATAATTAATTTAAACTTTTGACTAATTCAAAGTTTGATCTCAGATTTGTGAGATCCATAATGATTTTTGAGTTAAACCCAAATCTAACTAAAATCTAATAAATTTAAAATAATTAAATTAAATTAAATTAATTAAATTAAAATTAAATAAATTCGATATAAAGTAATTAATTTTAAACTTATAATAATTTTAAGACTAATTTTCAGATTATTCCCATAAATTGTTTTTCCAGTCTAACATTTAGATAATCAACATACAATGATGTTTTATGGTCAAAAGCCAACATTTAGATAATCACATAAAAATGTTTTTTATAGTCAAAAGTTCAAACTTACTCATAAAATTCATCTTCAAAAATCAAAATCCATAAATTCAAATCAATGCTAAACTAATTTTAACAAAAAAATAAAAATTAAATAAAAATTAAATCTAATAAAAATTCAAATTCAATTTATATATTTATAAAATATAATTAAATCAAAACTAAAATACAGTGAATAAAACCAAAATTGGAACGATCAGGACTTTAAAACTATTCACCCAAAATGTAAGCGATTTTCTCTTTGCTGTAAAATTATGGTTGGTTTCTTTGTTGTGAAAAAAAAAGGGTGATCTTGTCAATATATGCAATAGAAGGGGTTTTCAATGATAGTGTTGAGATGTTATTAAATTTTTTAATTAATTTAAATTAATTTTATTTTTATTTTTAGTAGTTTTGAATTTGTGATTTTTTAAGAGAAAATATATGTTTTTAATCAAAATGTAATGTGATTTTTTTAACTAATTTAAATTTATTCTATTTTTGTGTTTTTAAATTTGTGATCTTTTAAAAAGAAATACATGCTTTTAACCATTAGGCTTACTCAAATTATATTGTGGTATAGTCAAACAATAATTTTTGCTACAATAATAATATGAAATCTTTGTTGCTTATTTGATATTCATCCTCCTAACTTTATTTTAGCGCTGTTATTTATTTATTTTTTAATCACACACACCAAAACATTATAATTTCAAAATAAACTACAAATTAGTTTCAATGTATTCTTAGACCATAAAGCTTTGGTATCAATGCGACATTGCTGTTGCACATAACTCACGCTTCCATATATCAGTAATTGATCAACTGTTGAGTCTACAAAATTCTGTAGCAGTGCTCTTCTAGAACTTTCAATATCTTTGAAATGATCTTCAAGAAAATTTTATAGGTAACTATTCTGTTTTCATGTTTAGTGTAGTTAGTCCTCTTTTTCTAGCATTTGTTCTCCAATACATGGCTACTCTGGTGTAATGGTTGCATCACGCTGGGGCTGGTTATGATTTCCAATGGTACATGGCTATTATGGTGTAATGGTTGCATCAAGCAAGCTGGGGCTAGTTATGATTTCCAGTGGTACATGGCTACTCTGGTGTAATGGTTGCATCAAGCTGGGGTTGGTGGTTACAGTGGTACATGGCTACTTTGGTGTAATGGTTGCATCAAGCTGGGGCTGGTGGTTATGATTTCCAATGGTACATGGCTACTCTGGTGTAATGGTTGCATCAAGTTGGGGCTGGTTATGATTTCTAGTGGTACAAGGCTACTCTGGTGTAATAGTTGCATCAAGCTAGGGCTAGTGGTTATAATTTCCAGTGGTACATGGCTACTCGGTGTAATGGTTGCATCAAGTTGGGGCTGGTTATGATTTCTAGTGGTACATGGCCACTTTGGTGTAATGTTTGCATCAAGCTGGGGCTGGTTATGATTTCCAGTAGTACATGGCTACTCTAGTGTAATGGTTACATCAAGCAAGCTGGGGCTGGTCGGGGCTGGTTATGATTTCCAATGGTAACAACTCAAAAGCATAAAGTTTTTTTTTTTTAGGTTGTGGCTCATAGACACTTCCACAGAAATATCTGGGCTGATATGGCCCACTAGCAAGCCATGACCCCAAGTGCTTCGGGGAGATTGGACCTTGTGACGTTCCGATAGCAAGGCACTGATTTTGACCAACTGAGCTAACCCTTGGGGCTCAAAAACATAATGAGTTAAATCAACTGGATGATTAATTTTTTTTTAAATTATATATTTTGGAAGACCAATTTATTTATCAATAAACAATAAACAATAACATATTACTATCTGTTTTTTATTATAACATATTAATATTTGTTTTTTTATTACAGCTAACATCACTTTTCTATTTTAGAAAATAATTTAATAATCAAGATATTACCGGCCTTCATAAGAATGCCTTCACCTTCCATGACGTTTCTGGAATTCAACCTCCGTGGATCGCGTATGCAATCCTTCTTCACATATGTTACTACAGTTCTGGCGATTCGGAGGCGCCTTTTATGTGGCTCAAGGCAGGGGACCGTAACACTAAATATTTTCATAAGCATGCTAACGCCAGGAGAAGAAGGAACTCGATTTGGAAGATCGAGGACGGGAACGGGGACTATCTCTTTTCACAGGAGGACATAACAAAAGAGGCGGTACAGTTTTTCCAGGCACAATACAAAAGAAAACCATGCAATGCTGCGGATATGTTTTGGGCCGCTGAACATATGCCTGAAATGTTCTATGAATCTGCCTATGAAAATTTCATCCGACCTGTTACTGAGGACGAGCTCCTCGCTGCCATGAAAGCGTCCAAAAAGGATAGGAGCCTGGGCCCGGACGACTGGCCCATAGAATTCTTCCTTCATTTTTTTGAATTGTTCAAGGCAGACCTGTTGCGCATGGTGGAGGACTCTCATTTGACGGGAAGCATTCACTCAGCTCTGTCTTCCACCCTTATAGCATTAATTCCTAAAAAGGGTGATTCTGCCTCTTTTCTTAATTATAGGCCGATTGCACTTTGCAATTCTCTATTCAAAATCATATCTAAAATTATTGCTGAAAGGCTTAAGCCGGTATTTAATTGTTTCATCACCAGAGATCAGCACGCATTTCTGAAGGAACGAAACATCTGGGACGCTGTGGCCCTAACCCAAGAATGCCTCTATAATATCCGGACTAAAAATACCAAGGCGGCAATTTTAAAGATCGATTTGAAAAAGGCATATGATTGTGTGGACTGGGGTCTTCTCAGGATACTGTTGGCAAAGATCGACATGAGATCAAGGGGCTTGGAATGGATCATGGCATGCATTGAAAACATAAATTTTTCGGTCATCATCAATGGTACTCTGTCACCTTTCTTCAAGGCTGAACGAGGTCTCCGTCAGGGATGCCCCCTCTCTCCGCTGATGTTTATTCTGGTCATGAATACCTTAAGCATTCAACTAAATAGGGCTGCGACTGGTTTTTGCTTCCGTCCAATTAAGATGTGTAAAGACTTTTATTTATCCCACAACCTCTTTGTGGACGACATTCTAATTTTTGCTATGCTGCACGAGGCCTCCTGGCAGTGTCTTTTTGATATTGTTTCCAGGTTTCAAGCCGCTTCCGGTATCTGCATCAACAAGGAAAAATCGAAACTATACCACAACGAGTCTGATCTGGTATTGGTTTCATGGATCGCCGTGCTTTTTGGTATCGAAGCTGTGCTGATTGAAAGAGGTCTCAAATATCTCGGTTTCTCCCTCAATCCTACTGGGAACAAACAGGGGGACTGGTCATGGCTGCTGGACCGTTTTTACTCTAAAATTTCAGGATGGGAAGAAAGGACCCTCTCGTTGGCTGGCCGCTATATTCTTGTACAATCTGTTCTTTCCCAATTGGCCATATACTGGGCGCATCTTTTTTACATCCCTGCTCCCATCATCTATAAAATGAAATCATATGCTGCCAACTTCCTGTGGGGAGGTAAATCTGGACAAACCAAAATTCACCTGGTTAAGATGAAGTCTTTAACGATTCCGAAAAAAATGGGAGGCTGGGGCTTATTGGATATGAGATCGATGGGAAATGCACTCATGTGCAAAACTCTCCTCCGTGGTTTATTCGGAACGGTCCCTGGAGCATTTTCATCAGAAGTAAATATTTGAAAGGTAAAAACATTGCTTTCTGGTACAGACGGAATTCGCTTGGGTTCAAGAGAGGATCCGCCATATGGCAAAGCTTCCGAAAGATTTTGCCATTCTTCATGAAGAATTTTCGGTGGTCCATTTATACAGGTTCGAATATATTTATTGGAACTGATCTCATTCACAAAGGGCTTTCCTCTCCTCTGTCGCCGTCTTTGGTATCCTATCTTCACTGCAGGGGTATTTTCACTTGGGACCGTCTCATCAAATCTTGGTCATCCTCGTCCCCCAACTGGATGGACGCAGAGGACCTCTCTTTGCCGCCTTATCTCTGCGCATTTTGGAATCCAGTACGCATCATCTTATAGGGTTCAACCATTAAAATATCGGGGGTTTCGGATGTCTTGGTATGGCACATGCCCCGTGCACAATCTCCAATTCGGGTAAAAGACATTTACACTGCTCTATCACAAATGGAGGCACAACCTATGTTGCCGATTTTCCCTGTCCACTTTTGGAAAGCCTCTTGCCCTCTCAAGATAGTACTTTTTTCATGGCTCCTCTTTCAGAACAGGAATCTATCCTGGGACAATCTACAGAAGAGAGGATGGACTGGGCCGAGCTGCTGTGCCTTATGTTTTACTGTTGGGGAGACAAACTTCCACTTGTTCTTCCAGTGTCAAGCATCTCTGCAAGTCTGGTATGATCTCTCCTCAACATTTGATTTTCCTCACCGTTGCTTCTCCTCTGTACAGGAAGGATTTCTCTAGTTGAGCGTACAGTCGGATTCTCGTTGCTCATTATTTATTGCTGTCTGCTGGTCTATCTGGATATGGCGAAATGAAGCTATCTTCAAAAGCTTTCGGAGGCCCATTTCTTCCACTCTGCTTCGCATCAAGGCTCTCCTGGAATTTCTGGGCATATAAGCCTCCTTTTTGGCAATTCCATCGGTTTTGTTTTTCTGCCATGCATCAATTCACTATATGTATTAAGATCTGCTCTGCCTCTACGGCACCATAACTGTTTTATTGGCATAGTTCAACGATCTGAACAATATGAACTATCAAAGAATCTACTGAACGGTGACATTTTACTTTACAGTACATATCGGAACCATGTTCCGGATTTTCCCAAGAAAGATATGGGTTAATCTTTCATTAAACCAACATATGTAATTTGATCTTCTTTATATCAATACAATATGGTTTTTCTGTTGAAAAAAGAGAATTATAAAACTCGAACTGCCAGAATTTTTTATCATAGAAATCCAACGAAAATGATTTTACAAATTTTACGTTTGCCATTGTGGTCCAGAAAGCATACAAAAAATGGAAAAACACTTGCAAATGCATTGAAAGTTTTATGGCGAATTTCACTAATTAATGCCATGTTTTGATGTTGTTGTGGTGGCTTGAATTTCCCGGAATGTAAACATGTCGAGAAAAAGGAGCTGGTATGTATTGTAAAGGTAGGGAATCTTGTTAGGCCAATAGGCCTTTTTTTGAATTAGTCGACTTCTGGTTTTCGTCTCCACTTCCTATGCCTGCCTGACATCTGTGCACAGATTTTACGTCACCTTTCTGCGTCCCACTTGACATCTGTGCACACCAATTTTATGCCAGAGTCTTTTACGTTGGAGTTCCAAGACAATCCGTTTCAATGCTTCGTGGATTTTATGGCACTTAACATGAGTTCTTTACTACCCATTCCAAATCGGCGATCCCTTCATGCATGTTCTCGACAACTTGCTTGCAAATTTGGAGCAAAACACGGGCTTCGTTGCAGGTCACGACTACAATTTGGGGTTTGCATATCCCATGTCGTGATCTGGAAAAGTGAAACTGACCTGTTGAGTGTTAAACAACGAAGGGACCATCTCTAGCCCACCCTATCACAGTGCACATATCCACGCAATGGCTAAAAATCTCAGTGCATACAACAATGCACTAGCAGTATCGGAGCATCCTATTAGCTGCATTTATGAAGATCTTAAAATGACTCAGGGCAAGGTCTGTGGTTTGAATCTTCAGGTCGCCTTCGGGCCTTGCTTGAAGGAGGCAGATAAGCAACACCTCGTAGGAGATGAGAAATCTCTACGCGGAGAATGCATTAAGCTCTCCATCATGCTTGTTTTCATGGCCTCTACCTCAGTTGCAGTCAACCATTTTCTCCTCTTGTCGACCAAGCTCTCTGTTTACAAGGCTAGGGTGTTTGAAGAGTTCCAGGAAATTGGGAAAAAGTTTCAAATCTCAGGAAGCCAAATTCACTTGGCATTAGTTGGAACTATAATTGGCCTTATCATCTTGGCCCTAAGGTTCTTCATTCTTTATAATTGGCCTTATCATCTTGGCCCTAAGGTTCTTCATTCTTTTCACTCAGAGGGACCCAATGATTCCAAATAAGAAAATTGTTTTTGCTGCTATAGAAATTGCTCAGGATTTCAAATCCCAAACCCCAAGTGAGTTGGGACGCAGTGAACATGTTTCAGTAAAGAAAACTCTCTGTTATGAGAAACAGGACCCTCCTTTGAGCCCATTAGAGGATAGCCCCATGCCTTGGAAGCCTATCTCCAAGCATGATGTTAAGTGAATGAAAACAAGTTACCTAAAGCATGGTCTATTTTGAAATTTATTCTCGAGAAGGAGAGTTCAAGGCCTTATTGAATTCAATTGATTGATCAGTTGTTGTATGAGTAGTAAATGGTGCATACCCACTTGCTGAACAACACTGATTGAGTTCGCATTCAGGTCCAAACCTCCCCATTGTTTTACAGTTGCAGTTTTTCATTTTTCTATTGAGATTTGTCGAATAAGAGGAAAAAATGTCTCTTGGACCAGATTCTACTCCTAGTAGGGTCCCTCCCTCATTGGTTTCCAACATTTCTCCCTATCCTCCCCCCAAAAGTTCGTTTAGTCAGAGAAGGTACGAGGCATTCACTGCCCTCCTCCCAAAAGTTCGTTTAGTCAGAGAAGGCATGAGGCATTTACTGACAATATGTTCAGGAGTGCCACGGATTTACAGGTTTCTAGCCTAGAAAGTAGTGGATCGCAAGCTAAGAGTCTCTGTGATGGTCGTTTGGCTTCACTGAAAGCAGAGGAAGCATGTGAACTGGTAGTATTATATTTAGTTTTTCAATTTCTTTTTTTATGATGACCTGGACTTTATTTTTGAACTCATCTCCCCTGTTTTTGATGTTATGATGTTAATTACAAAGTTCAGATTTAACCTTGAACTTTTTCATGCTTTCACTGACTAACAACTTGATTTCACATATTTCACAAATGCCCTCCTATAGATATCTCAAATGCCTAGTAAGTACATTCATTTGTTATTGGTTTCATGTGTGTGTGGGGACAAGTACATCCAATCCGTCGTTGTTATTTCTTACAATTATTGATCTTAATTTTCTAAGTTGAATAACTCTTCTCTAGAATAATCCAGTATCTCTATATCAAAATGAATGTATCTTATCACTAGAACAAATCAACTTTTAGTAACATCTGATTTTGAATTTGGGTTTCATATACCTGCATTTTCACTCTGGCTTGGGAGGCTTGATCATAGTTTTTCATATAGATTATATATCTTGTTTAACATGGGTTCTATTTTGACTGAAACCTTGAGGCTTTTGACCTTAACTACACTTCTTGTTATGAATGATATTTACAGTTAATATAAGGTTTCAAGCTACAACATGGATAAAGAGCATGGTTGGTTCTCTAGATATACCATGCGAGCCATCTAAGGAGGAGTTTTGTCTTTGCTTGAGAAATGGGATCATATTATGTAATATTATCAACAGGGTTCAGTCAGGCGTAGTGCCTAAGGTGGGATACCATTTCTTCCCATTGGAATGTTTCACACATTTTATGAAAGTTGTTATTGCCTTGAAATCCAACCTTTCTTTTTCTACCCTGTTAGTTGGCTTGGGTTGGTTAGCAGGTCGTTACAAATCATGTTTCATCACTTCCTCCTGAAGGACGACCTTGATCTGCTTATCAGTATTTTGATATTGTAGGAATTTTCTTGTAGTTGCTGAAGAGATGAAGTTGCCTACTTTTGAAGCTTCTCATTTGGAGCAGGTGAGCATGCCAATCATGTTGATATTTGTATGGATGCTTGAATTTGCATCTATGATTTTAATAAGTTTTTTTTTTTTTTTGCCTTGTGAATCTTATTGTTTCTTCAGGAAAGCTTGCAGCCAGGTTCTACGACAGGGATTGTTGATTGTATATTGGCACTGAAAGCTTATTATGAATGGAAACGGTGTGGAGGATATGGCTCTTGGAAATATGCAAGGCCTTTGAGGTCCCCCATGATTCCACGAAGCACAGGAAATTTCCTTCAACGCTCAACTTCTTCTGTGCCTGTAAGGGACAATGAAAGTTTGCCAAACCCATCAGTTATAAACATTGATAACAGAGAAAAATGATTGGATGACATCTTTCAATCTAAAGGTTCGATTAATATATGTGTATTTATTTAGTTTTTTTCATGCTCTGAAGTTCTAGAAATTATTTATGCATCTTTGAAGGCTTGAAAATTAAAATTAATTTACTTCACTCATCCTCAACGATGTACTGTGGATGTCATACATAATGGGAGCTTAGTTAAAGCGATTTGTTGTAGAAATGACAAATGACAAGGAAAATGTTGATTGAAACCATACACACTGATGCACCAATATGAAAATATCATAATTATTTTGCATTAATCCTACTCAATTAAGGACAAAAAATTGTAAATGCAACATCTGGTTTAAAATCCTAGTCTTTTTTAGATACATATTAGATATTAAAAATTTCTCTAAGCATATTGAACACTATGTCCTCAAGACTTCTAACTCATTGTTGCTGTGCATCAGAGCTTGATGCTAGCATTCATGAATCTTATCATTGCAATTTTTGTAGAAAATAAACTAGAAAATTTTTCCCTGGTGAGCATCAATTGTCTTGAATGCAAAATGAAATACAAATTATCTCATTGCACAATATCCATAGGCTTCTTGAGAAATATACGTTATCTAGATCCGTCATAAGAAATTTCTATCGTATGTTAACTCTAATTTGCATTGAAGATTTAGAAAAGCCAGGATCAACACAATCAACTCCTTTTGGATTCTCTAGACCAGAAAAATGGTGACTGTTCACCATTTCAAAGCTAGGATCCAAAACCTTTGCATATCAGTTAAGAACATCAGATGCATTTGGAAGCACAAAGAAAAGAAGTCAATGTGTGGAGTGTTTTAACTTTTCACTAAACATAATGAGATTTTGATGCGGTGCAGGAAATTCTGAAATATAAACAAAATGTACTGCAACTCGAAATAACTTAAGTTCCCATTTGATTCAGTATAATGGGCTATAGATGGCAAAAGAATTGCATATTTTATATGTAAACATTTTTTTCCAATCTAGGAAGATTGTCCTACCATGTTTGCATTGCCTCTGTTTCCATGATGATGAGATAACAAGCGCAGGTTCAAGCTTGATTACTAGTATCCCTTGTCAGCCTCATCCCAACATGTCCCTTCAGTCCTAGACTAGGCTAGTAAGAAACATGTTAAAGAGTTATATATTACATGTGCAGTTACATAGCATGCAATGAGGGAGCACCAATTTTTCTAAATATTGATTACCATCTTTTAGAAACTTCACAATGCTCTTTTTATTAAACAATGAATATTATTTTCAGGACATAAGAGACTTATTATTTAGAGCACAGGAAGATGTACAAGTGTTACAAGTAGAGTGGAAAACGAATTTTGATTTGCTTGGTAAGTTAAAGGTAGAAACTTCTACACCTAGACATTTAATGGGGGATTATTGTTTTCTTTAATGTTCAAACTTTGTAAGCTATACATTTGCTGTGTATTGCTAACTGAGTAAGCTATTATAAGTAATGATATTGACCTCTCTCTCTAAAACGTTATTTTTACAGATAACCAGGTCATAAGAATTTCTAATGCTGCTAGTGGATATCACAGAGTTCTGGAAGAAAACAAGATCCTTTATAATAACCTTCAAGACCTCAAAGGTGTTTGTCCTATAATTCTTACCAGAATGGATGCCATAGTTATATCATCACAATTACTTTAATCACTAATTATATTTACTATTGCTTTGGGGCCCAGGAAGCATAATATACTGCAGAATCCAACCCCATTTTGGAGGCCAATTTGACGCCCACAGTGCAGTGGAATTTATTAGAGAAGATGGATCCCTCCTTGTCAATACATCTAAAATGGGCAAATATGTACAAAGGATATTAATTTTAATAAATTTTTTGGGCCATATGCTACATAAGGTACTGATTAAAGAGTATTTTGACCTCATCTTATGTCATAATTTGCATAAAATTACTAACTTTTTATGTCGATGAAATGGCAGAGGAAATTTACATGGATACTCAGCCATTGATCCGATTCGTAATGGATGGTTACAATGTCTGCATTTTTGCATATGATCAAACAGGATTTGGGAAAACCCACACCATGGTCAGTATCTTTGTTCTAAGGATTTTGTTCTAAAAATTTGGTGGCTGCCAAAAATATATCTAAAATGGCTTAGATGAGAAAACAACTTTTGGTTCTTAATTAATAGATTAGTTTATAGATATTTCTAAAGGAAACCTGGCCTGACATTTTGGACTTCTTAAAATTCAGAGCGGTCCAATAGGTGCTTCTGAAAAGGAGATGGGAATCAACTATAGAGCACTCAGTGACCTCTTCGACTTGTCTCAAAAGAGGAAAGATTTAATGGTGTGTGATGTCTTTGTCCAAATGATAGAGATATACAACAAACAAGTGAGGGATCTTCTCGCAACATACACCTCAAGCAAGAAATATCCTTTTGCCATGTTTTTATTTAAATTTTGATGTTGTTCATGAGATTTTAGTATAGAAAAGTCATGTTATTAGAGTAATTCCTTAATTACCTGCACATTAGATATTCGAAATAATGGTCACAAGGGATTTAATGTACCGAATGTTATACTTATGTCTATTAAAGCAACTTCTGATGTTTTGGATTTGATGAATCTTGGCCAAAAGAATCACACTGTTAGCTATACTGCACTAAATGACCGCAACAGTCGTTCTCATAGGTTTGAGAACTTAGGACCATTTCTATGACATCTAAAGTATCCTAAAACATCTTCATTTTTAGTAATTTGTTTGAAGGTGTACATTGCTAACAATGTTCTTTCCAGTGCGTTGACTGTGCATGTGCAAGGTACAGATCGTGTTTTTGGGTGTAACCTTCATAGATGCCGTAATTTGGTAGATCTTGTTGGCAGTGAGAGGATGGATAAATCTGAAGTACCTTCATAGGTGCCTTAATTTGGTAGATTTTGTTGGCAGTGAGAGGGTGGATAAATTTGAAGTAACTGGAGATATGATAAGATAATTTTATTTATGTCCAACTAATGACCACAAAGTAGGTCAAAGGGACTCTTGAGTACATTGATGTATCTACAAAATGAGAGAACCAAACGGTCTCCTATAAAATATACAATGCATGGAGATCATTTGAAGAAGGCACAATACATAAACAAGTCCCTTTCATCTCTAGGAGACGTTATTGCAACATTGGACTTCTTAAAATTCAGAGCAGTCCACAGGTGCTTCTGAAAAGGAGATGTGAATTAACTATAGAGAACTCAATGACCTCTTCGACTTGTCTCAAAAGAGGAAAGATTTAATGGTGTATGATGTCTTTGTCCAAATGATAGAGATATACAACGAACAAGTGAGGGATCTTCTCGGAGCATACACCACGAGCAAGAAATATCCTTTTGCCGTGTTTTTATTTAAATTTTGATGTTGTTCATGAGATTTCAGTATAGAAAAGTCATGTTATCTAGAGTAATTCCTTAATTACCTACACATTAAATATTCGAAATAATGGTCATAAGGGATTTAATGTACCGGATGTTACACTTATGCCTGTTAAAACACCTTCTGATGTTTTGGATTTGATGAATTTTGGCCAAAAGAACCACACTGTTAGCTATACTATGCTAAATGACCGCAACAGTCGCTCTCACAGGTTTGAGAACTTAGGACCATTTCTATAACATCTAACATATCCTAAAACATCTTCATTTTTAGTAATTTGTTTGAAGGTGTACATTGCTAACAGTGTTGTTTGCAGTGTGTCGATTGTGCATGTGCAAGGTACAAATCGTGTTTCTGGGTGTAACCTTCATAGATGCCTTAATTTAGAAGATCTTGCTGGCAGTGAGAGGGTGGATAAATCTGAAGTAACTGGACATCGTTTGAAGGAGGCACAATACATAAACAAGTCCCTTTCATCCCTAGAAGATGTTCTTGTAACATTGCACAGAGGAATTCACATGTGCCATATCTAAATAGAAAATTGACTCAATTGCTTCAGGGTTCATTAGGTTATAAAGCTTACCAAATCCTTAAAAATTCCTACTTTTTCCTTTATGTTTGATCGTTCTTTCAAATTTATTATCTGACATTGTGAACTATGCAAATCCATACACTAGGGGCAAGGAAAAAACTCTGATGTTTATGCACATAAGTCCTGAACCAGAATCATATGGAGAGACAATAAGTACCCTTAAATTCGTTGAATAGTTGTCCTCTGTTGAACTTGGTGTTGCACGTTTGAATAAAGAAAGTGGAGAAGTTTGTGAGCTTAAAGAGTAAGTATGCACATTTGAATAGAGAAAGTGGAGAAGTTTGTGAGCCTTGCATTTATCATCATTTTCACTACAAACAATTTATTTCATACATTAAAAATATCATATATTGTTTCGGATTTCAGCTTTTATGCTTTACCTTACTTGGAGGTAGACAGTTTGAAGAAGGCGTTGGCGAGGAAAGAAGCAGAAGTAGCACAGTTATAGAATATGAGATAATCTCCACTTATTGACACACAAAAAATCCAAACGCCAATGCTAACTTGTACATTGAGCCTTGAAAGGCCTGGAATAAGCAAAGTTGAGGTACAAGCATATTAAGAATCTTTGGAAGTTTCTCTTTTGAAGTCCATACTGTCAAGTTCTATCAGTCCATTGATGATGACTTTTGATTGCAAGTACAAAATGGTATTTATAGTTTTGGGATGGCTGCTGATGACTTTTGATTGTAGGTACAAAATGGTATTTATAGTTTTGGGATGGCTACCCAAGATGACAAGTTGGTAGATTCAGGGGAGAGAGCCAAGCTTAATGAGACGTCGATAGGCAAACAAAATGGCAACCATTGAAGTAGTCTGAGAAATGACCATAGAAATTTATCAGGGCTAAAGAGTGGTGGTACAGAGGGTGAAACAAATACAGGAACTGATACTATGGCTCCATTTGCATCTAAAAAGACTACTCAATTTCACGTTAAAGCAACAGAAATGATCATAGTAACAAATCCATTTGATAGTAACAAATCCCACCAAGGAGATTAATACAAAGTATCTCCATTCCCAATCTTGAGTGAAAATTAATAAATTTTATATGCATATTCCATGTCGCCATGCCTTGTGCTAACATGTGGAGGCATAAAACCACAATTTCATGTGTATTTGAGTCCAGAATATATATATATAATATATATATATATATATATATATATATATATATATATATATATATATATATAATATATATAATTATTATGGCAAAATTAAATTCTATATAGATATTGTAAAAGATGATATTTTAGTTTTATGGATCTTTTATATAAATAAGTTGTACATATTTTATATAATTATTTAAATTAAGATATTGTAAAAAATGACATTTTAAGTTTTATGATCTTTATTTGATATATATATATATATATATATATATATATATATATATATATATATATATCAATAAAGTCCATAAAACTAAAATGTCATTTTACAATATCTTAATTTAAATAATTATATAAAAATATGTACAACTTATTATATATAATAAAGATCCATAAAACTAAAATATCATCTTTTACAATATCTATATAGAATTTAATTTTGCCAATACATATGGCATACATATCTACAAATGCATTTCTCATACCATTTTTCAAATTTAAAAAACTTATTGGCCTCGCTTTGCACCTTTTGGGGCAATTGCTAGTAATATCTTCTATCCACCTCCTTACCTTTCCTTACTGGTGTGACTTGCACGTGCACTCTATGTTTAATTTGGAGTTTCAACGTTATTTGTGCACAACTTAATTTATTTTAGGCTCTTTGCGGTGTAACAAACTATCCGAGAGTAACCATTTACTAACTAAAATTTCTTTCGTCTTACTAGCTGCAAGCTCTTATGTGCAACCATTTAACTGCTAAGTTTACAAAGACATACATGCATACATATTCTACCCTTTTGGTTTTGAACCTGTAACCTCTTAGGAAGAAACATATGCTCTTAACTATTAGGCCCACTCACGCTGTATCATTAGACCCACTCTGAGTGATACAAACATATGTTATCTCAATAAAAATATATGTCATATACAAACATTTATATAAGTACAATTATAAAACAAAATTTGTGTTCTATATATGTTATAATTATACATATGTAGTTCATTATTATATATATATAATATATATATATATATATATATATATATATAATGGTTTACCATACATGTTTTAATTTTATATACTAAACTTGAACTAGGTAGTTTATGGTAAAACATTATATATATATATATATATATATATATATATATTACAGCCGTATTAAATTTAATTAATATGAATTAATTAATTAATATAAAAATAGATTTACAAATTAATAAAATTAATTAATAAATATATTTTTTTGTAAGCTTGACATGACCTTTTTCATTCATTTTCATTAAAAATAGGTAGGTTACATCCATATTTAGATGGCTAGGTGGTCTCAACCTGCCCATTGCGAAATCAGGTATGTTGGCCACCTTACAACATTATAAGCCATCCAAAAACAAAGGAGTTTGAAACCGTCTATCATAGAGATGTATGTCTGATTATCCTTATTTCTCCTAGTATCTAGATAACTAAGACATAATATCAAAGTCTGTAGAGCCTTCATCTATACAGAGATAAAATAAAAATCCACACTACTAATCATTAGAAAAGTCCATAGGTGTTGGGCCTTTTGCACTAGAACCGAGTAATTATGTCTGAGGGAGACACATAATTTGCTTCTCTATGCGGATGAGGCAGACATTCTGTTGCTGAATTTGGAATTGTATGAGCTGGAATTCCTTATGAATTTCCTAGAGTTAAGCATCAATCTTGGAAGGGCCAGCTGAAGGAGTAACCAAGGCTCTAGCCACAATATTCTTCATCAACCAGAAAAGATAAACAGTCTGTTCGTATTGAGACGAACGACCTCTAGAGTGTCTAGGATTCAACACTAGGTCTCACCATTCCTCCACATCCAAGTCCATTCAAGTTGCTTGTTGGTTTAAATCTGCTTCCCAACTAGGGATTAACTAGTGGATCTGATGTTGCTTGCCAGTCTAATATGCCTGAAAAAAATCTTGAATAAGGCTAGAAGAAGATTTATGGCCTCGACCCCAAGCTGGATGTGGTTGGGGTTCGCTGCCTCCCTGTCATTGACCAACACTCCGGTTCTTCCCTCAACCTCCCTTAGCCAAGGTGCCTCTGTTAGAAGAAGGACACACCATGCCGCAATTCTGCCGACCACGAAGGTGATATGATACCCTGAAATGGAAAGTCAAGACCTCCAACTCAAGGCATTTGACTAGCTTAAGGTCCTGGTGTGCACACAGAGAATTTAAACCTGTAGGTTCCATATAACTATGAGCGTCAAGGAAATAAACCAAACTTTTTCCCACGATTATGAGATGGGTATGCTGATATAGGTCGAACACATCAACCAAGGGTTCCCTGAGCCTTCTTAAGACAAAACACATAATCCATTCAGGCGTATCCTTTTGCAGGAGACCCTTTCTCTTAAAGGCCAACATGTACATCGGAAACGCATAATCCATTTAGGCATATCCTTTTGCAGGAGACCCTTTCTCTTAAAGGCCAACATGTACATCGGAAAAACAAGATAATAGACAAAATCATCCATGCAATACTTGCAGAATGAATTCCAGTGCTTAGACCCCAAATACATGCCCATCTGAGAAAGTAAAATTCCATAACAAACATAGACAATTCTACTATATTAAGACAACCCATCAGAAAAACAACTCTTTCTGACCAAATTTCACGGAAGATTTCCCTTCTAACCCAAGACATCATCTCAAAGACTCTTCTATAGTGAAATATCAAATAGAATTGAATCGCAAGGATAAGGGCATAAGAGAAACACATTGAGTGCACATAACTGTTGTCATCGTGCACATGTAAGAGGGTGAGACCATCTGCACCAGGATGGTGAGCCTCATGAAGAACCTTCGCATGTGACCCAAAGCTTTCCAACAAACCTGTAACCATTCCAATAACAATACCTCCAAATCGATCTGAGCTCAAAGCATAAAACCCCAACAAGGAGATGTCTTGTCGTCCTCTCTAGTCACCATTAATATCCTACATGCACGTTGCCACCTTGCGGATGCAGGCAAGTGTGTGAGGGCCATAAATTGACCACCCACTGTCCTTTCCTATTGAGGCTCGGTCCATGGCACATATCTTGGTGGTGCCCAACTGATCTGAATGGAAAATGACATCTACCCATGGTATTCATAATGATCTGAATGAAAAATGGCATCTATGCATGATATTCATCCACCCATGGAATTTACCCATGGTATTGTAAGTGGCATCCACTCATGATATTGTATGTGACATCAACACATGGTATTCATTCACCCATGGTGTTTACCCATCCATGGAATTTACCTATGGTATTGTAACAAAAAAAGACTATAAGTAACAAGTCAGATTTTGTAAAAGGACATATTTTCCACCACAATGTAGCTTTTACAGTTATTCTCTATCTTAATAAGAAGTTTCTTAGTGGTTTTGTTTACTGTGTGTTCTCGTATTTTTCTGGCATTTCAATCTTTTAGATCTTGAGGGCCTCCCTCCAAGATCCGGATCAATGGTGTTAGATTCAGGTTATGACTCCATGGGAATGAGGGTTTGATGCATATTTCAGTTTCAAAGTTTTGCAAAAATCTTCAACAATATTCATGCACATGCTACAACCTCCACAGAGCACTTTCTTGGGCAAAGCGGGAAGAATTTTTTGTTTTTTGTTTTTTGTTTTTGTTTTTTGTTTTGTTTTTTTTTTTTTTTTTCATTTTTGTTTTGTAGGATTTTTTTGGGCAACGAGTTTGCAGATAAGTTCTAAATTTTTGCTGAAAATTTTAGAAAAAAAAAAATTGGATTCCTTGCGAAAAATACCCAAAATCAAAAAACAAATCTGTCGAATCAGAGTCTGGATGAGGGAGATATCAGTAATTTAAAGTCAAATTGTGTTGCAGAAAATTTTCTGATGACAATTCATGGATAACAGTGCTCCTCTCATTTTTTTTACAGTTTTTGTGCAGAATTTCAGAAAAATGATTTCAGATTTTGTGCTCCTCTTGAAAAATCATCCAATTTAAAAAAAAATGGCCTAATCGGAGTTCGGATGAGGGATATATCATTGATTTTTTATTTTTTATTTTTTTTGTTCGGTGATGATGGAACAATTGCATGGCAGATTTGAGTTTCTAGAGTGTCGAAATAGGGATTTCAAACACATGGGAAGATTCAGAATGGTAATTCTGTTTCCAAAAATAGGTTATAATAAAGATTTTGAGTTATATTGATCGAGTTATGTCCATTTTAAATCTGGAGTAGTATTAAGAGTGGGTTCCCTTTGGAGACGTGCCCTCCCACCTCGCTTTAATAGGCACCTGCTTCATATTCATCAGTTTCAGTGTAGAAACATTCAACTTGGGTTCTTTGGAGATGTTCCCTCCCACCTCAGGCTATGTAGGCACTTGCTACTTCATCAACAATCAACATCACGGTTATGGGTCAACCGCACAAAATCCTTGTCATCGAAGTCCATTTGCGAGGCCGCACACTGTTAGTATCATAATTGGTCACAAGCATTATAGGGTATCTCTATCCTCGGATCTTCATTTGTCATGGTTATGGGTCATCCACAAATCCACATTTCATCGAACTCCATTTGCCAGACCGCACATTGTCAGTATCACAGTTGGTCACAAGCATTACAGGGTACCTCTATCCTCGAATCTTCATTTGTCATGGTTATGGGTCATCCACAAACCCACACTTCATCGAAGTCCATTTTCTAGGCCGCACACTATCAGTATCGCAGTTGATCATAAGCATTACAGGGTATCTCTATCCCGGATCTTCGTTCATCACAGTTATGGGTTAACCACACAAAACCGTTCTCTTTAGTGGATCTTCATATTCAACATAGGTTTCTCAGGCAGGAAATTCACGCAATGGGGACCACTGCTTCTTAAGGAGGGAGAAATGATTCGAATGGAAAATGACACCCACCCATGGAATTTACCCATGGTATTGCAACTGGCATCCACCCATGGTATTGTATGTGACATCAACTGATGGTATTTACCCACCCATGGAATTACATGTGGTATTATAATCGAAATATGCTATAAGTAACAAGTCACATTTTGTAAAAGGACAGATTATCCACCATAATGTAGCATTTATAGTTATTATATGTTTTAATAAAAAAGTTTGTTTGTGGTTTTGTTATTGTGTATTCTCCTCTTTTCTTCTAGGATTTCGTTTTTTAAGATCATGGGGGGAGAGAGGCACCCAAGATCTGAAAAACTGAAATGTTAGAAGAGAAAAGGAGAATACGCAGTAACAAAACCACAAAGAAACTTTTTTATTAAAACAAATAATAACCGTAAAGGCTACATTGTGGTGGACAATCTGTTCTTTTTCAAAATGTGACTTGTTACTTATAGCCTTTTTTGGTTACAATACCACAGGTAAATTCCATGGGTGGGTAAATACCATGGGTGAATGAATACCATGGTTTGATGTCACATATAATATCATGGGTGTATGCCACTTACAATACCATGGGTAAATTCCATGGGTGGATGAATACTATGGGTAGATGCCATTTTCCATTCAGATCACCAACTATCTACTCGCACCTAGATTGAGGATAAATAATTAATCTTAATTAATTAAGGTTAAATAAATAACTAAAATTCTAATTACATATTAATTTATTTAGAATTTATAAAACAT